>CAIGRB010009244.1:129578-146101 GCA_903798255.1 Fraxinus quadrangulata
CACTTCTTGGTGGCCATATTGATAATTCCACCTTGTTGATATAATTTTAATAGTGGACTTTAGGTGAAAAGTCAATACAAGTACATTGCATTTTGAATATAGAAAATTATGTGAAACCATGTTTTTTTAAGTTTATATTTCATTGATAAGGTATTAACTTCTTCTTTTTTCCTGAATCAAATGGTCATATAAATGTAGATCACGTATAGATTATGTCACAATTAAATATGTTACCAAATCATGGTAACACAATTTATAAGTCACAATTATTTATCAGGACATAACATAGTCATATAGCACCTGGTCAACATCACATACCAATTGATTTTTGAAAGCTCTTTATAATTTTGTTAATTTTGAAATTTTATTATCAAACTATTAATAATTATGAAATTTTCTCTTTTTTATATTGTCAACTTTTGGTTTATGGGTTTGGTTTGATGTGTGGATTTGCCATTTGAGCCCAAAATAGGCTGTTTGAAGGCCCAAAAGATGTTGGCGTTGATGTGGAAATGTACGACGACCCCATTGGAAAATCCACATACATATGGCACTGGCAGAACACTTTTCGTGCACGGTTGATCTTTTGGGTTGAGCAGGGAAATTAAATTCAGGGAAGCATATAGGCTTATTAAGTCTATGCCATATAATCCTGGCATCATTGTTTCGGGTTCATTGTGTGAAAATGGAGATGATATCAAATAACTCCGATACCAAATTGTAAGAAAAAATAAAAGATTATAGTCATAATATGAAGTAATTAATCACAAGAACAAAATAATTTGTAGAGAATTGAGATTTTATTATAATATGGAGAAAGAATGCAAAAATTTATGTTTACAACTTTGTTTAACTTCTTTTAAATGATAATGAGGAGCCAATTATATAAAGGGAACAAATAAGGGATATCTAAACCCTAACAGTAGAGTTGTAATTGAAGTAGAAGATAAAATAACTTGTCAAAACGTGACGGGCCTGAGCCGAATAACACCACTCGGCTAGCGCCAATCTAGTGACGCCCTGTCGCTCGAACGATATGCTAGTGTCGGGTACTAGCTTCTCTACTTTTGATGTTCGAGCAAGCTAGTGAAAATGCAGCAATAAAAGCCTTTGGTCCATAATTTTATCATCTTCAAGTCTAATATAAATTAAATCTCCCAATAGAGCTTTCAAATAGAATATCAACTAGAATTTGTCAAGTAAATTTGAATAGGATTCCATAATAGCATTCCAAATAGAATTCTTCTTAACGTGCACTTTATCTTCAACAAAAAATTCAGATCACACCCAAATTCTGTCACATTGCTTAGGGCCTCCAGAACTCATGGTAACTTAGACCTAGCAGAGAAGACAGCCAATCATTTGTCTTCAGCTCAAACCTGCCGTAGCTAGTGCCCAGAGATATGAAGAAGTCGCAACAGTTAAAAAGCTATTGATAAATAAGAGAGTGAAGAGGAGACCAGGGTACAGTTGGATGAAGTTGACAAGGTATCGACTCTAGACACTGACCCCATAGTTGTCAAGAAGAACTTGAATTAAGCATATGTGGATAATATCATATCATAATTCAATTAAACTGTAATCTGGGATAACTGAAAGGGACATTACAGTTCGAGATTGCCAAAGATTCCACTACTTGTGTCTACCTTAGATTTAAAAAGATTTATACTTTCTCCTTCATAGATTTACAGCCATCCATTGTGCGAAAAATCCTCAAATACTTTTCTAGCTTGGTTATGATCGACCCTAAAATTACTTAATAGGTGAATAACGAGGAATTAAAATTAACAATTAATAAGCAACAATTCAATTTTCCTATGATTTGAATGTCGCAATTATATAGAAAACAGTAAATAATGCAAAATATGATAATGGAGAAAACCCGTAACTAGGTAAAAATTCCTGGCCCAAGCCAATAGCAATCTACTATAAACGAATCAACTTACAGTACTGTCAACTCGACTAACTCTAATACTTTCTGACCATCACCAAAGCTCTCATGGATTGTGTGCTCTTGCACCAACTCCCGGTCTTCTGAATTCGTCTATCTCTTGTGGATTAATGAGAACTCCTTGTTCTCCAACAACCAGAAACTTTGATTACCTTTCTTGATCTTCAGAACTCTGACAGATGTTATCGAAGTAAGTGTTTTGGTGTTTGATTTATGTGATGATGCTGTTTTTCAAAGCAATGATCAAATCAATATGAAGGTTGAACTCTAATAATGATATGGAGGATGTAAACACTTGTTTCTCTCAATGTTCAACCCTCTTTTTCGAATGGTGGTATCCATATATATAGTGAAGAGGTTTTGAGTAGTATGAGCCGGATAAAAACATTGGAAAACGTGAATTAGGTCTCGGAATACACTGTAGTTTGAGTGACAGCTCCGCAATAGGCGAGTGACGGTGTCTCGCTCGAACGAAGTACAGGCGACAGGCGGACGACACAACTTCTGTTTTTACTGCTCGAGCATCAGCTGAGCGATAGGCTAGCGAAATTGCGACGACTTTTTCCTTCTCGTTCCACATTCGAACCTTAGGATTTCTAACTAACCACTTGACACTTTGATTTTTAAAAATTCTTTTACAACAATAGTTTTGTCAAAAGATTGTCGACAATTTTAAAACCAAACAATTAAGATTATAAAAAAAGCGATCAATTGAGGTTGGTGCCACAAAGCCTGGATGGAAAAGTTGGTATTAATCATTGAATGCAAATACGAAAGGATTAGAGCAAGTTCCCCTACATTTCGGTAATTAATACTGACAAAAAAATGTGCTGCACCTGAACATCTCTTCTGCTTAAGAAAAAAACAAAATCATTCTGTAGCTAAGAGATTATATTTTCGAGTCCTAAAACATTAGTCATATGATTTGAGGTGGAAAATTTGGCACCTAGGTGTGTATGAACTCTTGGTTGCAGACTGCTCAAACTTTTTCATTGCAGCTTCATTCTCAACTAAGCCTGTCTGGACGAAAAACTTTCCCCACCAAGACGAGCTCCTCATTTTCGCCTGGACATATCAAGCAGCCATATGGTCATTTAGAATTTAGAAACACCTACCAGAATCACAACCTGACGAGGATTGATTGACATCATAAGAATTTCGCTTTATTGCGCCTCCTATTAAAATTATTCCACTATACTCAATCTTCGTAATCTTAATAAATTTTGTTAAATCACATAAACAAAACTCATGGACGATGATCAACTAGGTGTCCAAGTGTTGGATTTATCATATTTCTGTATCTGGATATAAACATTAACTTAATTTCGTGATTTTTAAAAATTTATAATATGCATAAGAAGGTTCTGTGGAGAATGATCATATTTGGGCATACTTCATAGTATATGTTCACAGCAAACTACTCATTTCATTACTGTAGGTTTATCCAAGTGTTTCAATGTTCGTTATATCTTGGACATATATTTCGGACATTCCGTGTTTAAGTGTTAGACATCTGACAGAACGAAATCCAATAGGCAATATCAGCTTACCGGGCGTCCAAACCTGGACAACTCTGGTACTTTAGCTCTCGACTGACCTGGATAACCTAAAATATACAATAAAAGGTTAAGGTCAATCGGGTTCTGGGAGAAGCCTAAAAAAGGGAGATGAAATTAGTCATAATGGGAGTTTTTAGTTCAAGGAACCTTGTATATGAATACATGAGAATGATCCTCGGGTAAATTGAATGAATGGTTTAAACATAACTTGTATTCATCAATAAACACACTTCTCCAGTGTATTGTTTAATCAAAAGATTATGTGATATGACTAAGTTATAGAAAATTACCTGTAAAAATAACAAGACCAGTACTCGACACTCTTGCTAAATCCGGAATAGTCTTGTTCAGGTACTTTGGAGACAGATAATCTACAGCATCCGAGATAACAACTAGGGAGAATGATTTAGCCCTGTATGGTAGAGGGAACTTAATATCAGAAACGCGCACTATGCCCTTATGCACTAGACTTCTGCAATTCCTATCAGCATCCTCTGTATCATACGGTTCAACACCCCATGCTTCGGTTTCTTCTTCTTTTAACAGTTGCTCGACCACTGAACAGGTATCGGGTCCAACATGCAAAACTTTGTGAATACTGTCACCATATGCCGTCTTTAAATAGGGCATTGCCCTCCGAACTTCTGATGTGCATGTGAAATCACCTAAACATTTCATGAGAGTAGTGCTTAGTTTGGCTCTGTTTCTATGGTACCACAGATAAGTAGGATTACCAAGTACAAATTATGATGTCCATCCAGTGGTGGCACTTTCCACACTGCCTGCTTTAAATTGATGCAAATATTAAAATAAATAAATAAAATCAATATAGAAGTTCACCTTCAATTCTAGCTAGTGATTCTTTGACCTGGGCTCCACCTACATTGAGAAAGATAATGGATCAGTTGATGAGTAAGAGTGAAACACTTTGTGCATGTTTGGCACACAGTACACCATATAATGAGTCCTACAACCAAAACGTACCTGAGTCACGAAAAGTATACCCAATAATGAGGATCAAGCCCTGAAAGTTGTAGAACATAAAAATTTCAGCATTTGAAAAAGGCAACAAATCATGTAAAACGTTAATCTAGAAAATCAAAAACCCATATATAATAAAATGATAGTTGGTGTGAAAACAAACTGAAACGGAAACAAAAAACTAATGTTGCAATTACCAAGAACATCAGGGTTTTGGATAATAAACGACGGGAACTCGATTTTGGATGAAAAGTTCCCCCCAAGCTGCCAGTACCAATGCCGCGCTGAGTTGAAGTTGATGGCCTTCGTGACATAACTAAAATAATATGCCACCCCTGAAAATTTTACACTGGTGCAGAAGAAACGAGTAGATACTTAGAAGTAGGACATAGAAAATTCGGGTATAATTAAGTTTTAAAAAGGGAAGTCCAATAAAGCATTGTAAAAGAAGGATGACGTGGTTATCTGAAAGATAACTTTTTTGATCAAGCAGCAAATAGATTACCCTCAGTGTTGTGATATAATAAATGCATTTCACGTAGAATTTTCTTGCAAAAAAATCAGTGGGATTTAGGAAATTAATCCGTAAAAGAAGAAGCGAGAAAAATGAAAGCAGCATAAAATATATGCATGCATTAAACAGGAGTGAAATCTATACTGTGATTAGTGATTACGGTGTAGTTACTTAGAGCAATTTGATTCAGAAGAATGGGCAGATATAGCAGTGGATGACACGAAATCATACAAAAATTCAAGAGAGGCATCGTAGAGAAAATTGCTGTTGCGTAATGAAGATTACCATAAGAAATTCCAAGGAGATAATGGCGAAAAGGCTGGAAGGAATCTTAGGAATGGATCGGTCTCTTTCCACTGCAACTGATAATGGTAACTCAGCAGGATTAGATTGAGGTTTTGTTGAAATTAAGCCATTCACAACAATCAAATATAAGCATGTTTTTACACAAACAAATCTGATATTACCTTCCAAATTTGGTGATGAAGAAGATGAGTGATCCTTGCAGAAATCAAGGATCCACATAGTAAAATTGATGCCACACATCTCCCTTTTTCCCTCTCCTTCACATTAAATTGCTCCTATTTTTAGTGCAAGACTACGGAAATAATCCATAGCCACTTGTCCTGTTCTATTTGCTCCATTAAGACCTTAAAACAGGTTGATGGATTCCACCAATAAGATTGGCTTTCAATTGGATTATAAATGGCTTATTTCCACCAATAAGATTGGCTTTCAATTGGATTATAAATGGCTTATAAGCAAACACCGCATAATTAATTTTGTCTAGGCATTGAATATTCTCCTCCAACTTTATTTGCATTCAATTGAATTCGTCCACTTGTTAATAAGTCCGGATTGAGGGTTTGAGAATTCTTTCGAGTCTAATTTTTTTTTAAGTGTTCGTCCACTTCTCTTTGAATTTAAGAATGTGGAGTAGCTTAAAAAGTTGATAAAAATTTAAGTTGACATTTTATGAAATTCTTAATTTTTCAATTACACGTTTTATTTACTTTTATTAAAATTTACTAAAAAATTGATTTTTAATTACTTATATTTCCCAATCAATTACCTTGGGTAGATGATAAAATATAGCCCATAACACACATTTCAATACAATAGGCCACATTTTGTGATGCATAAATCAAAATCCAAGGCCATTGAAGCTAATAAAATAGCCTAATGTTATGTCATGTTCATCAGTTGCACCTTAGATGACCCAAATCTCATGGAGCCTTCAAGTTTTCCGCCAAATTTTGAAAACTTGCATAGACCAAAGGGACCTCATAAAAGGCAAATCTTTACACGCCTGTTATGTCAAGTCCCTCATCCCAGAATCCACGTATATTTCCAACCATTTCATCCTCCTTTACTCCAAATGCAGCCGTCTCTCCGCTGCTCGTAACGCATTTAATCTCATACTTGATCCCAATGTCTTCTCCTTTAACGCCATTATTGCTGCCTATGCTAAAGAATCACAACCTCGCATTGCTCATCAGCTGTTCGACAGAATTCCCCAACCGGACATTGTATCGTACAATACTCTTATTTATGCTTATGCTGACCGTGGTGATATAAGGCCCTCGCTCGAACTTCTTTCTGGAGTTAGGAGTGTGGGTTTAGATATGGATGGATTCACTTTTTCTGCGGTTATTAGTGCTTGTTGTGATCATGTTGAACTGGTAAAACAGTTGCATTGTTTGGCTCTTTCGGGTGGGTTTGATAGTTATGCTTCAGTTAATAATGCTTTGATATCTGGGTACAGTAAGAATGGGTTTTTCAGTGAAGCTGAGACGGTGTTTAGTGGAATGTGCGGGAATAAAGATGAGGTCTCATGGAATTCGATGATAGTGGCGTACGTTCAGCAGAGGGAAGGTTTGAAGGCGCTGGCATTGTATCAAAAAATGCTGCATCTGGATTTATATGTGGACATGTTTACTTTGGCGAGTGCGTTGACTGCATTTACGAGCATCGAAGATTTGCTTGGTGGGATGCAGTTTCATGCCCAGTTGATCAAAATGGGGTTTCATCGCAATGCTCATGTTGGAAGTGGTTTGATTGACTTTTACTCGAAATGCAGTACTTCGATGTTGGAATCTGAGAAGGCATTTCAGGAAATACCTGTGCCTGATTTGGTTCTTTGGAACACGATGATTTCTGGCTATTCGAAGAATGATGAGTCTTCCGAAGAGGCTCTTATTTACTTCAAGCAGTTGCAACATGCTGGTCACTTTCCTGACGACTGCAGCTTTGTTTGCGTGATAAGTGCATGCTCTAACTTGGCATTGCGTTCACAAGGACAGCAGATACACTCTCTGGCAATGAAATCAGATATCCCATCCAACAGAATAGCCGTAAATAATTCCCTGGTTGCAATGTACTCCAAATGTGGTAATTTGCAAGATGCGAGGAGGCTATTTGATTGGATGCCAGAGCATAATAGTGTCTCTTTAAATTCTATGATTGCAGGCTATGCACAGCATGGGCTTGGAATCGAATCTTTGAGACTTTTTGAACGGATGCTTGAGAAGAATATGGCTCCCACTGGTATAACTTTCATCTCTGTTCTTTCTGCTTGTGCACATACTGGAAGAGTTGAGGAAGGGCAGAAATATTTCAATTTGATGACCGGAAAATTTCTTATAAAACCAGAAGCAGAACACTATTCATGCATGGTTGATCTTTTGGGTCGAGCAGGGAAATTCAGGGAAGCAGAGGTACTTATTGAGTCGATGCCATATAGTCCTGGCATCATTGTTTGGGGTTCATTGCTTAGGGCCTGTAGAACACATGGTAACTTAGACCTAGCTGAAAAGGCAGCCAACCAATGTCTTCAGCTCGACCCTTCAAATGCTGTGCCATATGTTATGCTTGCACATATGTACGCTAGTGCCAGGAGATGGGAAGAAGTGGCAACAGTCAAAAAGTTAATGAGAGATAAGAGAGTGACAAGAAGACCGGGTTGCAGTTGGATAGAAGTTGACAAGAGGATACATGTTTTTGTAGCAGAAGATATTTCTCACCCAATGACACGGAAAATTTATGAGTTTTGGGAGAAGATGTCAAAGAATATGAAGCATGCAGGATACATTCCAGATGTCAGATGGGTCTCGGTCAGAGATGATAGATTAACGGAAGAAGAAAAAGAGACAATATTGCTGCATCATAGTGAGAAGCTGGCAGTTGCATTTGGGCTATTATCGACTAAAGACACAGACCCTATAGTCGTCATGAAAAACTTAAGGATATGTGGAGACTGTCATAATGCAATTAAACTCATAACTGCTATAACTGGAAGGGACATTACAGTTAGAGATTGCCACAGATTTCACCACTTCAAAAATGGGCAGTGTTCCTGTGGGGATTTTTGGTGATACATGTGTCTTGACATAGTTTTAAAAGTATAACGATTAGAAATAATATTTCTGCTTAGAATTTTGGAGATTGCATATTGGAACTTACTACTGAAAAAAAAAAGTGCCAAACCTGAATCTCTCTTTGCCTAAGAAAAACAAAATCATTATGTGGCTCAGATATTATGTTTGTGTTTCACATGGAAATCGAGCCTCGCTAACAAGTAAAAGAAGGTTCAGACGATTATGTAAGTAATAACAATCTCTCGAGACAAAGTCCCAACAAGGTGTGCTTTATTTATGAAGATTACAATTTGCAAGAAGCGAAATGCTTCAAAGGGGCACAAGCACACTGAATTTGCAAAGTAATTGAAAGTTAACATGAAGAAAAAAACGAAATTACATAATTCTCTGTTTTAGAGTCATTTTGATTACCTCGTTCTTCTATGTTCTCTTTTATACTCATTTGACAGTTTTTCTTGTAGAATCGTTTGAAAACTGTCAATCGCCCTGCAACTACCTACTTTCTCCATAATGGATGATATGTCAAGAAACTACCGTCTTTAACTGCTGTCATTACTCCCATCATTTAACTGCTTGCAACCGAGATCCTTGGATTGTAGAATATAATAAGATTACTCATTAACTGTTTCAATAACCGTTACTTTAAATAACAACAAGATACTATACTCGCCCAGATTTTAGGCGTCTCGCAGGCTTGAGCGATGATGAGCCTCTGTTGTATAAATCCGTCTTGGATTTTTACATAGTCTCGTTTGGGCCCATCCTTCGAATTTCCTAATTGGGTTTCATTCTTTGGACCATTTAATTGGGCCTCATTTTTATATGTCAACAATTACCCTCAATATGGCAAAATTATTATCAATTATTAATTTTATGTCATATTCATCTTTTATATTTTTCCGCGATGCTCGAAATCCAAAAAGGGCGGAGAATCCAAATCATTATTTTGTTTAGCAGTGACCTTCTACGTCCCGAAAAAGTGCAATATCACGCAACTCCTGTAAACCAAAGAATACGCAACTTTATCGCGCCATTATACCGCGTTTCTTTTTACCTATAAAGACAGTTGTTCATCTTCTTGCTTAATCCCAAAACCCTCGAGAAGATTATAATTTGTAGTAGATGGCGAATTCAATGAGCTCTTCAGATAACTTCCTTAGTTTTGAAGAATTCCAAAATCTTCTTACCAAACCTATATAAATCCAGCTTCCCTTTCACCAGCCAATCCTGATCTCCACGAGTTCTATCTGGGCCCATCATTTAATGACGCTGATTCTTTTGGGCAAGCAGCGGTGGGCCAATTGTTCCCTTACACTCAAGATCCTCCTTTTCTGAACCCTTTTTCGCTAAATTCCATCTGTGAAAAAGGTATTCACACTTGGCCCAAAACTGATACTACTTTCCGCCTTTGGCATGCACGTATGACAAATCATGGCCCTACCAACGCCCAAAGATGAATATCCAATGCCTACGGTTGATTCATTAATAGATTCAACTGTCGGACATGTAATGTATTCTTTTATGGACGGATATTCAGGATATAACCAAATTTATATAGCTGAAGAAGATGTAACCAAAACTGCCTTTAAGTGCCCTGGGGCTTTAGTATGCTTTGAATGGGTAGTTATGCTTTGGTAGGGCCATGATATGTATATGTTCAAGCCTGCGAGGCACCCAAGATCTGGGCGAGTATAGTGTCTTGTTATTTAAAGCAATGGTTATTGAAACGATTAATGGGTAATCTTATCACATTCCACAATTTAAGGATCTCGGTTACAAGCAGTTAAATGATGGGAGTAATGACAGCAGTTAAAGATAGTAGTTTCTTGACAAGTCATCCATTATGGAGAAATTGGGTAGTTACAGGGCGATGGGTAATTTTCAAATGGTTCTACAAGAAAAACTGTCAAAAGAGTATAAAAGAGAAAAGAGAACATAGAAGAAATAGGTAATCAAATGACTCTAAAACAGAGAATTATGTAATTTCGTTTCTTTCTTCATGTTAACTTTTAATTACTTTGCAAATTCAGTATGCTTGTGCCCCTTGGAGGCATTTCGCTTCTTGCAAATTGTAATATTCATAAATAAAGCACCCCTCGTTCGGACTTTATCTCGAGAGATTGTTGTTCCTTACACAATCGTCTGAACCTTCTTTTACTTGTTAACGAGGCTCGATTTCCACGCGAAACAATTTGGCACGCCCAATGGGACATTTGGTATTTGAAGATACGAAAAGTGAAGCAATATGCCTCATAAAAACTCTGATAAGGAGCCAGCAAGTCAACGAATAGTCCAGTCTGTGATAAGTTGCCCCTTCATTTTTCAGGTCGAAATGCATAACTACCTATTCAAAGCATTCTAAAGCCCAGGACACCTAAAGGCAGTTTTATGTACATCTTCTTCAGCTATGTAAATTTGGTTATATCCTGAATATCCGTCCATAAAAGAATACATTACATGTTCGACAGTTGAATCTACTAAAGAATCCACCGTAGGCATTGGATATTCATCTTTGGGCGTTGCTAAGTTTAAATTTCTAAAATTTATGCACACCCTAATACTACCATTCTTTTTGAACACCGACATGATATTAGATAACCACTCAACATATTTGGCTGCTCTAATAAAATCCGCCTTTAACAATCGCTCTATTTCTTTCTTTACCTCAGGCAATACATTAGGGACAAAACGTCTATGAGGTTGTTTATGAGGTTTACAATTTGGGTTAATTGGTAACATATGTTCTACCAAACTTTTATCTAAACCAGGTATGTGTTCATATTTCCAAACAAAACAATCATTGTATTCCTTTAATAAAACGATTCATTTATTACTTACCTCTTAACTAAGCGTCTGGCTGACAAATGTTGGGCGATCTTTCCCTTCATCGCCAATATTCACCTTTATCAAAGAGTCTTGTGCTTGAGCCTGCCCATGCTTTGTGATCATCATTACTTCATCGTCTAGGTTCCTTGTAGACACTTCTTCTTCTAAACAATCCACTTTGTTGACTTATCGGCCAATATTCTACTCCAATTCGAACACTGCTAATTTGTTTCTCAATGTCTTTAATGCTGCTTCTTTTTTTGTCTTCTCTTTTCATTCCTTATTGAAAGACATTAATTTGGTTTTGAAGACCTGAATATCGGCTATATTTTCTTATTGCTGACAACTCATTTGAGTTCCTTGATTATCTTTTTGCCAATTACTGGCTCTTCAAGGGCCACTATGTTTGGTCTCATTTGATTGAACATTTCAGTAAGTGCATCTACTGAAAATGGCTCTTCGCTCTGTGCGACAATTTGAGTCTCTTCCCCATCTTGAATTATCCCGACAAGTTCATAATTTCCTTCGTACATGAACATTTCTACTAAGTTTGCTTATGCGACAAAGGGTCTATGGTCTACTTGCACCACTTCTTATTCGCCTTTGTCGTTCCAGAAAACCAGGCATTGGTGGAGCGATGAAGGTATGCAACGACTCCCGTAAATTCAATATCTTCATAGTAGCACATTGTAACTAGTAGGACCATCTATCACAAAAAAGATTGTGGTCCTAGTAGTTGTTCCTACAGTTATGTCCAGTGGCATCACCCATTTAGTTGAAGTTGCTTCTCCATTGAAACTTGTGAGAATAACTTCTGTTAGGATCATATCGCTTTCTGTCTTTGCAAATTTTCTCATCATTCTGGACGGGATGATATTTATGGCTGCTCCATTGTCGATGAGCACTTTTGCCATAGGTATACCATTGACTAAGGCATTTACGTACAATGGCCTCAAGTGTTTGGTTAATTTCATAGTTGGTCTCTTAAAGATGATATTTTCAGCTGCATCTATTTCCACTTCCTGTTTATCCTCTGTTGAATTATTTCTTTGTAACAAGTCTACGTACAATATTTCACATTGAGTTTCTGCTTCTTGGATTTCCTCTTTACTTTCTTCTAATGCTTCTTCTTTGGTTATCCAACCTGTAGGGGGAGTAATATTCTTGGAGGTGACCTATATTTCTCAGAGTCAGCCACTCTCACCTTTCTCTTGGGCGTCCCATATAATACATAGTAGTCAAAAGAACGCCCAGATGGTTCACCCAACAAATCCACATCGCAGATACTTTTCTGATACAATTGCTTCGATAAATTGTTGCGCGACACTCCTCTTCTTTTCCTCTCTGCTTCTACGTCAATTTCCTCTTCAATGTCAGTCATGTCGTCGTCCTCTTCTTCATCATATACCTCTTGAGATGTTTGGTCTTCTTCACATTCCAGCACATACGCTTCTTCCTCATTATCTTCAATTTCCTCGTCTTCATTTTTTTTACTTTTGAATTCATTGGCTAGTAAATAATTATTAGTCATAATAGGAGGTAGTGTACCAAATGGAATAGTGAGGGGTCCCAGATCTTCTTCATCTTTCTTTCCACGCTCAATTTTTTATTTCCCAGAATAACTTTCTGGTAACTCTTCAATTGATTCGCCCATAATAGCCTCTTTATTATCTTTAAGAACATTTTTGTTAGTCATGTCAAACAATTTAGGTGCCTTAGGACGTGACGATCCCTGCTGTTGCCTCATCATTCATCTAAGTTCCGTTGAAAACGCCTTTGTTGGGTTCTGATCATTTCGTTAAAGGGTGTGACTCTTCCTGCATTATACTGGAACAAATGACATATATTTGGTTGGCGAGGTTGCGACCTAAATATTCTCCCATTGTTTATCGGTCTGAACTGCCTCTCAAAAGACGGTTTCCCATAGAATGACATACCCCGTCTTCCACCGGGCTCGAAATTTGGAATAATATTAGGACAATGGTGATATCGCCATGTTCCTGGTCTTTCCATATTTCCATTCACTTATTCCTTGTATCTAGCACACAAGATACCTTTATCTCTTTCTATACTCCTTTCCTTTGATATGTTCAAAAATATTGGGATGTGACTCTGAATTTTCTTCTCCATCATCTACGATCAACTTGAATTTTGGCAATTTATTTTTGAAACCAGTTGTCACCATATTCACCCCCAAGTGGCTGTGGGAAAGAATTTTCATCCATTGCCACTTTCTTCTTAGTTTCAAATGTGATTCGCCCTAACTCAATAGCATTCTGTAATACATAACGAAAAATCAGACAATTATTAGTCATATGTGACCATACATTGTGTCATTTACGATATTTTTTACCCTTAACTTGTTCAGGGTCTGACAATTTATGCTTGTCGCTCAATTTTATCTGCTTATCTTTATATAGTTTATCGAATATAAGGTCAATTTTGGTTACATCAAATGAGAATATCCTAACTTTTTTGTTTTCATTTTTTATATACTCATTCTTGCCCGATATTCTAAATTTGATCATTATAGGACAAGCATATGCATCTCCCCTAATCAATTCGGTCAAAAATATTTTCTCTGATCGTAATATTTATCATTAATAGCATGAATATCAAAATTTGGGTCTCTATAATAAGTCTAATTGCTAGAGTTTTTCATTTGTTCTTCTTCTCTTATAAAACGTTCATATCTAATCACGTTAGCACTCAATTGAAAAATGTCAGGAAATTTTCTATCCTGAAATTTCGTTTTTAAATCAAAATTCAAACAATTTTGAGCGATTTTAATGAATTCTTTTTCGGGCAAAGGTACAAAAAATTTGCTCCTAGCAGTCTTAAACCTCTTAATCAAACCTTATGCCCATTCGTTTGACATTTGACGTAAATTCGCCAAGTCGGTCAAAGTAACTTCGGATACAATTTTGTAAAACTGGGAGTGGAACAATTGTTCTAATTGTTGCCATGTTTGGACAGAATTTGCTGCAAATTAATGAACCATGAGAAAGCTACTCCTGTTAACGAACTAGGGAATAGTTTCACTTTGTAATAATCAGTTACTTCACCACATTGCTGTGTGAATCACCTTATATGTTCCAGAGTAGAAACTTTTGCCAGATCAATAAATAATGAAAACTCTGGTATTTTGTACCCTCTAGGTCATGGATATACTTGATCTATCCAATTAGGATATGACTTTGTATAAGTCGGCTTGATAAAATGACGTATTCAAAAAGTCATTTGATCATGTACTATCTCCATAATTTGATTCATCAACACAACGTTGGGATCATATGGAACTCCTATAGGTTGATTTATTGGTGAAATTACTTGAGACCTAATGTTTGGTCATTGATTTGTGGCAAAAACACCATTATTTAAACAATTATTACCGTTAGCCTGAGTATTTTCACCATCATTAACATACAGGGTGTTCTATCCGTTGGATTGGACATTGTCTCTTGCATTTGGGTTACCTCCCAGGTTTGACACTCCATTACCAGTGTTCAAATTTGTCATTCCACTACCCCCTGATTTGAAGTAGATGGTCCAAAAGGTGGTTCTATTCCTTGATTCGGATCCAGGACTGTGGAATTATATCCCACAATCATCCTGGCTTGAAAGTGATTCCCTATACTTGGCATAACTAGTTGACAAATTTGGCCCACTAACTTATTCATGATTTCATTCAAAGTGTTTAATTGTTTGACCATGTTGTCATAGTGTACATTTCCACTATGAGTAAACATTTCCATATTATGAATATTTTGTAAATTTACCTGTTCAATGACATCTTGTGTGAGTTCACCAAGAAATGCATGCATGGTTCGAGGACTCAATTCTGTCATAGCTCGTAACAACTTTGACTCTGTCCCTCTGTTCGTGGAGTACTTTACTATTCCTCATATCGTTCGATCACAGACTGGACTATTCGTTGGCTTACTGGCTCCTTATCAGAGTTTTTATGAGGCATATTGCTTCACTTTTCGTATATTCAAACACCAAATATCCCACTGGGCGTGGCAAATTGTTTCGCATGGCAATCGAGTCTCGCTAACAAGTAAAAAAAGGTTCAGACGATTGTGTAAAGAACAATAACCTCTCGAGACAAAGTCCCAACGATGTGTACTTTATTTATGAAAATTACAATTTGCAAGAAACGAAATGCCTCTAAGGGGCACAAGCACACTGAATTTGCAAAGTAATTGAAAGTTAACATGAAGAAAGAAACAAAATTACATAATTAACTGTTTTAGAGTCATTTTGATTACCTCTTTCTTCTATGTTCTTTGTTCTCTTTTATACTCATTTGATAGTTTTTCTTGTAGAACCGTTTGAAAACTGCCCATCACTTTATAACTACCCACTTTCTTCATAATGGATGACTTGTCAAGAAACTACCGTCTTTAACAGCTGCCATTACTCTCATCATTTAACTACTTGCAACTGAGATCCTTTGATTGTGGAATGTGATAAGATTACACATTAACTGTTTCAATAACCATTGCTTGAAATAACAACAAGACATTATACTCGCCCAGATCTTGGGCGTCTCGCATGTTTGAACGATGATGGGCCTCCGTTACATAACTCCGTCTTGGATTTTTACATGGTCTCGTTTGGGCCCATCATTCGAATTTTCTAACTGGGCTTCATTCTTTGGACCATTTAATTAAACTTCATTTTTGTATGTCTGCCAGTTTGAATCATACAAGTAATGTGATTAGTCGTGCAATTTGAGGTAGATAATTTGGCACCTTTTTCGTTGCAGCTTCATTCTCATCTAAGCATTTATGGATAAAAAACCCTCCCCACCAAGGCAAGCTCGTCTCATAGTATGTAAGTTTGTATCGAAGAAATAAATGTATGCTTGGTTAAGGCCTATGATGGGAATTTAGGGAAGTTGGGCTGATTGGGTGTCTTTATTCAAGCAAAAAATACATACGACGAATGAAACATAGTGTTAACCCCTTAAAGGTTGACATGTGCAGTGGCATGGGCATGTCTTGCCCTCATGCTGGATTTGCACGGACAGTGTGTTGATGGTACACACTTTGATTCTCGGTAGCTAGACAAATGTGGGTTTCAACTGCAGTTCAGTGTGCTGAGTCTACAAACTCGAATGTTATGAACATGCACATGTGTGACATGTGTTTTGGTCGATTTTTCTTGTTCATACAAGTGGAATGTGTGGACAGTTGATGGAAAAGGTCATGGAGGACAGTTTCTGGCTGTTCTGGTCATGGTGGGTAGATTTATCCTTTGGCAGTTAAGGATGTTAACTGCGCACTCGAGTTTTGGATTATAAATAGTGT
>CAIGRB010009267.1:0-11189 GCA_903798255.1 Fraxinus quadrangulata
AACATAGCCTTAATTTTGTTCTCTCCCAATAAAAGGCGCAGATTTCACTGAAAATTTAGTTGATTTCGATATATTTTAGGATTTTTTTTAATTATTTGAGATTAATCTTTTGTTTTTCTTTTCAAATTGACCCTATATAGAATTAGAATAAGTGAAATAGAATTTATAGGAGTTATTTTTGCTCATCGTTTTAGAAAATTGTACTTCAATTCTTTATTATAATATTGTTTATCGAATTGACATTTCTTAACTCGATCTTTGTGAAGTATATAATCATAAACAGAATTTATCTTATCTCTTCAAAGAAACATGTGATTTGTTTTACTATGTGTCATTCTGTTCGAAAATTTTGATTAATTCAATTGAGACGAACTTTAATTAAGCGGATCATATACATAAATAGAGGCAAGGATGCAAGAAATCACGTAATGGAGAAAAGATTACAGAAGTGATGGAGAAGAGAGATGTTGCGCCGGTGGGTTTGGTAGGTGGAGATAAATTTTTGGGGGAAAAGGGGTGAACGAGAAGAGAGGCCTTGCCGGTGGGTTTCGTGGGTTTTTGGGGGAAAATGGGAGGATTTGCCATGTGATGTCTTATGTATTTTTTTTGGGAATAATTTTAGGGTTTTACTACATGTACATCAAAGTTTACATCGTTGTGTAGCCAATGATGAATCACCATCTAAATATTAGTTAAGCCAGGGTGTAAACATCCTTGTCACATCATGAATGTCAAACTTAAAGTACAAAATGAATGTAAATGTAAAAGCTTTGATTTTATATTTTGAAGTAAAAAAAAAGTCAACTCATCACTTGTGTAATCCTTTCTATAAATCAAATATGTAGAAGTGGCAAAATCCTGAGCAATGCTGCTCATCCAAGGCCAAATCCAGGCCCAAATACAGGGGGCCGAGGTGGATGCACCTCGGCCCTTGATTTGAATTCATGTGGGGCCCTTTTTTTCAAATTAGGGGCTCTGGTCGATCACTGACCCTAGCCGACCAGCATTATTGCAAAATCCTACAAGTTATACCAGTGTCATAGTCATACCTGCAAGCCTACTTGATGAAAATTTTCTAAGTTTATTGCTTACTCCAAGTTCGAGGAGTCCATATCTTTCTCGTAATCTCATGATTGTATCGAAGAGACATATTTTGTTGCCCTTATAGAACGGTGATGCCTCCCCTCTGAACTCATTTGCAATTTGGATGTTTTTATCTACGAAAATCATAATTAATTATGAGTCAAAATTCGTCCTTTTATCAATATTAGCTTATTTTAAGTGTCAAATAAGTGTGTAAAAAAAAAAACACTTATTAGTTTCCTACAAAATTTTTGACACATCCCACACATCACTTATTGTTAGCAAATGAGAATGTCATTTGAAATATGTCCCTTGAAGTATGCTGTACTGGCATATGTGCATTAGCTAACAAGAGTGATGTTGTGGCATCAAAAATTCAATAAAGGAATAACTAACTGGATAACAAATCTCTACTCGTCCAAGCCATACTAAGGCACATTTTTCTTGATTATTCGAATTGCAAATCACGTTGCGCATGGATGGCAAGAGAGCAGGGCACGACAGAGACAACATTCTTCATTCCCCACTATACTTGGGAGTTTCGAGAGATCAACGAAGATTGAAATTTCTTAATTTGTCGCCTCGTTTACTTATTTAATTGCTTATTTAAATTATTTTTACAAGCACAAATTTCAATCTTTTAAAAAATGAATATAAGAGTAGGGACGGCGACTAGAATGTTGCAGTCCGTAATGTTACACCTCTACCAACTCAACGTATCATACTTGTTTGCTTAGAAAGAGAAGAATCATTTATTGTTAGTGTGGGGATTGATAATTATATAATGGATTACGTAATGTCATATGATACTCTACTATTTGTCAGTTTAAAATACAATCAATTTTTCTTCCAATTTTTTTTTCTACATCATATTATGTAATCCATTATATATATTTTTTATGTACAAATAGCAAAATCTTTAAACAAAATGGTAAATTGCTTCATTTCTCTATTACGTTTGAAGAAAGTAACAATTCTATTAACATTTTTTTTTTTTTTTTGTGAGTTACAAATCCATCACCAGTCTTCTCATTAATGAAAGGTTGGAGACGGATTGTAATGAAAAACAAGGTTGATGACATTGATTGCTATTTGGTCAAAGTTAGGGACTAATAGCGAAAAAGTAACTATACAAACACAAAAGAAAATTAAAAAATAAAGCCTGGTTCAACCACTAAATTGAATTTAAATTTCACTCAATAATTAATTTTAATCATACATTGAACATAATAACTTTTCGATAAAATCTAATAAAATATTTATTTTTAATATAAACAAAACAGGGGTAAAGTCGTAATTAAAAAATAAATTGGAGGACACGTTAGTCATATCACCCTTACACGTTCCCTAACCAAAACCCTTACCCTTGCCCTGGTATATCAGTATTCGCCTCACTCACAAACCCTAACGAGCGCTAAAATCCAAAACCGATCAAATTCAGAGAAATGGGAGTGTTTACGTTCGTGTGCAGGAGTTCAGATGAAGAGTGGACGGCTAAGCAGCTGAACGGCGAGCTAGAGTCGACGGCTGGCTCCACCTACGAGCTTCAGCGCAAGCTCGTCCAAGCCGCTCTTTCCGCCGACTCCTCCGGGGCCGTCCAGTCATCCTTCTCTTACGCCACTCCTTCCTCCGCCGTTTTCCAGGTTTCTCTGTTTGTTGAATTTTTCGTTTTTAGGAAGAAATATATATATTTTTATATTTATTCGTGACTTTGCTCTTGTTTGGGAAATATGGTTGGTTTTGGTCAAGCGTGGAAAGGTACAATAATTGTTGCGAAGCGTGCAACATTGGTGTGTTCACGTTTGGCTTCCGAATTTTACCTTTTGCTGGAATTATAGTTCACTATTGCTGCACTCTCTTGCGTCGTTAAAATCCGAATTGTCATGATTTCAGTGTGGAAAATCTTGTTAAATTACATGCATATGGTTGAATTATGGGAACTCTTTTATTGGGAGCCTCCGGAGGATATACCTGTTCTGCGATGTATAATTGAATCTGTTGTAATGGCACAGGTGATTATTGGTGGTGCTGTTGGTGGTGGTGCATTTATTGGAGGAGGTGGAGCTGCAGCTGCTGCGGCTCCTGCTGGTGGTGGAGCAGCTGAGGCAGCACCTGCTGCTGAGGAGAAGAAGGAAGAGAAAGAGGAAAGTGACGACGACATGGGATTCTCTCTCTTTGATTAGTATATTTGTTTCTTGTTGCCTACTTCTAAATGTTACTAATTGGTTAAGCTGAAATTTTGATGATATGAGTTATGGGTTTACAGACATTGCTTGCTTTTATTGGGTATTGAATATCTGGTGAATGATTGGTTAGCGTAACTGCATTTTTCAGTAATGTTTACCTCTCTCTGCTATAAATTTGAGATGGCCATGGATATGCATTTTCTACTTGTCATTGAATCGGCCCCTAAGCTTCTATTTTCGATTTTTTTTTTTTTGGAATAGGGGCACTGAAGCAGCTTTTTCGGTGAAGAAATGTTTTCAAATTTTTATTACTAAGTGATGTGTGCTTTCGTGTTTCATTATTCATCTAATTAACTACATATTTCATACATGGGACCGTACAAAATTTTAGCAGGGAATTTATGAAGATAGGTATTAGGGGGGTTAATAGGTAACCTTATCTCTGATTTATCTTAAGAGCCTCTGATTTAGCTGTTCTCTTGATATTAGCTAAGCTCAGCTCATCTATGCTTGCCCCTCGTTCACCCTGATTTTAAGGTATATCACCAGTTGGGCTTTGGTGTTTGGTCAAGTATGTACAGTTCTGGGTGGGACTTTACGCGCACTAGTATTTTCCGATTAGAGTTTCTGTGGTACCTCCGATATGCTTTGATATATTTGTGTTGAGCTCTTTCGAAGGATTTCTTAAGTCTAAAAACTTCTTCAAGGTGGATATCATTGACTTCCATATTGTCAGTTAGGTTCAATCCTTGCTGCTTGTTTGGTGCTGGAGCGAAGATATGGTTGATTAGGCCTGCTTTTTCACACAACCATTCCTCCAAAACCAAAATAGTTGACGTTATGAGTCAAATATCAATTGAGTAAACCTATAACTTCACTAGAAACCTACAAAACAAGGGAATGTCAGGTGGCTGGGCCATTGAAAAAGTGGGCCACATTTGTGAAGACATTCAAATGCTTAAGTTGGTTGTTTAGCATTTGAGAGAGGATGAAATTCGATGAGCTTTAGAGAATTTCTGAATTAGTTTCTGCATGGTGTGACCGTGTATATGTAGAATGAGGTTATCAGGTTGGATAAGGGACCCGTTCAATCCCTAAGATTGCCATCCGTATAGTTAGTAACTTGTTAGACTTGCAAACATGCACAAGCTTTTTTCGATGCCAAGCAGCTGGGATCCTGAGCTACACTTTTGGTTCTGAACTTCTCAAGACAACTTTATGATAGCTCTTCTTCCGGTTGCTTAACCAGTAATCTACGATATTAATGGAGATGGATCGTTTAGCAGTTACTTTTCCCCTTTGATTTGTACTATATTTATCCTGTTTTATAAGTTTATCTCCGAGTCGGGTTATTGCACGAAATGATATTGTAGATAATCCAACCCAAATTGAATGAAATAAGAGTTCTTTCAAAAGACAACCTTTCAATATGGAACAAATGCCTGTAGTAGTAGTGTTCACAAGGTATTCTCTATATGGTTTGATAGTCGAAGTATAAGAAATTTCTGCGAAAATATATCTCAATTCGTTCTTACAGGCTAATGGTGTGATTGCAACGATTCTGGACGTCAGATAGATCTTACCATAGAGAATATGAATATTTGATTTACAAGAACATTCCAAATCTAATTTAAACGTATATTTGTATTGATTAAAAAGTGAAAAAAAAAAAGGATTAATCTTCTCTGATAATTGAACATGTCGATTACATACTTATTTTGAACTTGATCAATGTAGCATACAAGAGAAGAATACAAATGCTAAGAAACATAATTTCACAGTGGAACAAAGCCAACAATTAACAAACCTGAAGGGTACACATCAATACACTAAATTTTACGTAGTTGAAAGCTGATATCTTTCCTGACTGGGCATCAAGTACACAAGTAGTTTTTAGGCACTAGACAAAGTGCATTTTTCTTATGCATTGTAATTCCTGGCAAAACGTCTGTATCAATATCTCTGGCCTTCATCCCACGAGGCAATTCCCAGTCGAATGAGTAGAGAAGATTGGCAAGTGCAAGCTCCACTGTTGCAAATCCTAGAGATATTCCGGGGCATTTTCTCCTACCGGATCCAAATGGGATAAACTCGAAATCCTGACCTTTGAAGTCAACAGAACTATATAAGAATCTTTCAGGCCAGAATTCCATTGGATTTTCCCAATACTCGGGATCTCTTGCAATGGCCCATGCATTGATGTAAACTAAGGTTTTGGGTTGGATTTCATATCCCTCTATAGCGCAGCTTTTCATTGTTTCTCTTGGCAATAGAAGTGGAGCTGGAGGATACAATCTTAAAGTCTCCTTTATTACTGCCTTTAGATAGGGAAGTTTCCCCAAATCATCTTCGTCCACTCGACCTTTATTTCCAACCCCATCTCTGATTTCTTCCTGCACCTTCTTCATTGCGGTTGGAGTCTTTATCAGGCCTGTCATTGCCCAAATTATCGTTGCTGCACTCGTGTCCGTTCCAGCAACAAATATATTCTATCAAGTAGCACAAAAGAACATGTTACTTGTTTAAACATTGTCTAAAGACACAGACTTTTATATGTTGAACCAACACTTATTTATTGAAGATTAGTCTTCATCATTATTGAAAGCTGATTACTTACCATGAGTACTGCTTTTATATGATCCAGGGTGAGCTCCAGTGAACTTGATTGTTGTTCTTTTAGCTGGATCAAGAGATCAAGAATATCCTTATTCATCGATTTTGACCTGTTAGGCTTCAGGTGCTCGTCGATGAGTTCTTGATAGAACAAATCCAAGTTTTGGAATGTCTTCTCGAGTCGAGTTGCCATACCAGAGAGTTTATCCACCCAACTGAATGAAGGCAAGTAATCAGAAACAAATAACCCACCCTGCATAGCCTGAGCTTCATACATAAGTTCATCAAATTTCTTAACTACTGACCCTTCCTGATCATCAAACTTCTTTCCAAAAGCAATTCTACAGATTAAACTGCTTGTGAAAGACAATACTATTTCACTTAGGTTAGTAAGATTATCATGATTTGAACGCGCCAAATCCGATATCCTCCTGATCATACAAAAAACTTCATCTTCCCGAACCGGTGTAAAGGATTGCACTTGTTTATTGCTTAAGAGATGAAGAACACAGATTTTCCTAGTTTCCCTCCAAGATTCGCCGTAAGGCGCGAAAGCTACATCCAAGCCATTGTAGGATAATTTTTGAAGGCTAAGAAATTCAGGCCTGCTACTGAAAGTGAGATCGTGGGTTTTGAGTACTTCTTCGGCCATTTTTGCTGAAGAAACCACTAGTACTGGCCTAGAACCAAGCTTCATGGACATTAGAGGACCATATTTCCTTGCAAGTTTCCATAGATATAGATGAGGAGAGGCAGTGTCAAATTGGAGCAGATTTCCAATGAAAGGGAGACATGGAGGACCTGGTGGAAGAAAGGATTTCTTCACCAATCTTTTCTGGTTCAGAATCAGGAAAAAGAAAATAGCTGATAAAGATGGTAGTAGGAAGTATAGGATCATTTTAGAGTCTTGATTCGAGTATGGAAAATTGAAAATGAGAATTTCTGAAAATCAAACTGCCTTTAGTACAGAGAAATGCTGGTATAGATATGTCTATGAGATTTTTTCTATATTATTTTATGATATCAAATGTTTTATGATATATCACAATATAATACACAAAATGAGTCATGACCTCACGAGAGATGAGATCACGACTATCACGTGGGAGCAATTTTGGGACTCCACAGGACTTGTGAGACAGAAGGTAATGTTTAAAATTCTTGTAGGCTATTTTTTTTGTTAATTTAATGTGATAAGATGCATTGTACTGTGCAACATCAAAAAAACAAATATGGTCGAAATTAACATTTTGTTTATTTGTAATCTTGTTCAACGGATCAAACATGTCCTTATTTCTGTCTCGAATTTGATTTNGAGATTTTTTCTATATTATTTTATACTATATGGAGATGCCCATTTTCCCACGACAAATAGTTTTTTGTATTCTTGTTTTTATTGATAACTATTAATAGTTTTGGCAGAATTATATATGATATGAACACGACTAGTCTGTGTCAGGTTGGACCCGCGCCGATCTCGAGATTTTAGAGAGGAATAAATTTCGACTACAATCATACTATATGTACATTATTTTTTATATTGTATCACGCGATAATACATTATTAGACTATTTTTTTTAAATAAAAAAAAAACCACACTTTTCCGCTCGCAACTTTTTGAACTCCAATAAGATATACATAATGATGTCAATCGTACACTTGCATTATTCTTTTGACTAATAGTCATTAATTGAAAAAATAATTAAATAATTAATTTTTCTTTCTCCATAATATGTCAGACACAAAAATGGTCAATATAGATTTATACTTCTTTGTGCCTGTTACTGTCAGTAATCATCATTATGAATAACATTATTCCTTTCTACCTTATTTAAATTTTATAACACATCGATGAATGCTCTTATTTATGTTGAAAAATCACTATGTAAGCCATTATTCACACAGTACACCAAAAGTGTGTTCTTTTGAATAAATTATTCAATTCAATTTTGTTCTTAGATGAATATTGTGCTAGTCTTGAAGAACAATTTTAGGCGAATCAGTATCTCTAGCATAGTGTTATTGCTTCATAAGAAATATGTTTTATATTATATTAATATTTTAAAAGAATATTATTTATTATTTTGAAAGAAAGTACAACTTTATGCATACAAATATTCAAGAAGATTATTGTATTGTTGCTTATGAAGAAGAATATTTCGTAAATACTACTATTGAGAAAACATTGTTAAGATTTAGGGTTCTATCTTAAAAGGTCAACCTTATTAAAAGGAAGATGAGTAATGCAAACTCTTTAAATTGGTCTATATTTTCATCTTTATTCGATGTGAAATTTTATCTCTTAATATACTCTTTCAAGATGGTGGCTCATTTGAACAGACCAATCTTGAAATTGGAGTGCTCAATTTTTTTTGAGTCTTAATCAGATCGAATTGCTCGTTGAAGTTTAATGGGCTCTGATATCATGTTAAAATTTTGAGTTTCATCTTAAAATGACATTATTAAGAGGGGCAACTCAAACTCTTATAAATTGATCTGTGTTTTCATATTTATTCGATATAGATTTTATCACTTAACAAACATAAATTTATTAATGTCAATATTTAAAAAAAAAAAAAAAAAAAGGGTGTAGTACATTAAGAAGCATAAAGTTTGTTACAATTATTTTTGAAGAATATATCCCATTAAGTTATGAAGAAACACTAATTGAAAACTAAAAATTGGATTGTATTCTTGAACAATCACAACTTTATACAAACTAATATTTCATAACAATATTATACTATCGCTCTTGAAGAACACAAATTTCATACAAATCAATATTCACAATTAATTTGAAGTGCCACTATAATTAAGGAATCATACTTGAACACCCTCAAAACCGACCCTGATTAAAGTAGCAATAACTATTGTTTGAGTCTGTAAGTAGTCTCCTTTAATACAAGTTCATGATTCACATTACTTACCCCACTCACTCATCGAAATTAGTTCAAATTTCAAAAACTTTGTCCTATAACATGCACAAAACGAATTTACTCAAAAGTTTACAAAAAGTAATTATTTAAGATTCAACTCAAATTAATAACTAAATTAAATTGGAGATTCTATGTATAATCAAATGCATTTTGTATCATTTCGTGTAATCGAATTTTTCGAATTTTGATTTTAAATGAATAATTCAAGTTTTCAAAAAGTCACAAATTTTTTTCTTTAATAAAAGGTTGGAACATTCTAGAATATTGCCATGCAGTTACATAAAAAAAAAGATTTTCTTTCTTAACCACTTGTTTTGNTTTCGTGTAATCGAATTTTTCGAATTTTGATTTTAAATGAATAATTCAAGTTTTCAAAAAGTCACAAATTTTTTTCTTTAATAAAAGGTTGGAACATTCTAGAATATTGCCATGCAGTTACATAAAAAAAAAGATTTTCTTTCTTAACCACTTGTTTTGTTGGCTCTCTCTTGGGAAAATCCTCGTACATGTAAAAGTAATGGTTGCGTAGTATTGGATGAGATATGATGGATTTGAATGATGATTTTAAAACCAAAAATCCACTTACCAGTCCTTACCAAATAAAATGGACAGAGTAACGATAAGGATATGAGTAAAATTTCAAAGAAAAGAATGTAACGTCAAACGATGTGTATGCACAGTAGAGACAAGAGTTGAACTCTTTGTCCTTAAATCGAATTTACCCCGCCACGGTGCCTACGGATAATGGCAATCAACACTTAAAATACAACGATAAACTTCTTGTATTAGTAGCACTTCAAAACACAAGAACAACGAATCAGAAATTGGTTTTTGTACTCCTTCAAATGAAAAATGAAAAAACAACTTTTATGCAAAATTTTGGCTAGGAAAATGATGAATTTAATGTTATGCTATGATTGCATATCATTGGGATGAACAAATAGACGTCTCAAAGATCTAATTAATAGATAATGAAAGATTGTGAGTGAAGTGCCGCATTTCAAATTCAGCAACATTTACCAAGGGTCGCAGCATTTGCTATCGCTAACATGTCGCCCTTACGTCGCTCGAGAGTTAGAATCAGAGGCTATGTCTCTCGTATGTTGCTAGAGCGACGGCCTTTTTGCTCGAGCGCTAGGTAAGCGACGGAGTTGGTTAAATTTCTAACTAGTTTCTTCTCTTTCTTCCAACTTTAGACCGTAATTTCTCATTCACTGGAATTGGTTTGGAGATATCAAGTATATCACGACGATCTACTCGACGAGTAGAATAAGTTAGTCTATTTATTTCCATAATTTGACTATCGGATCACGTCCGAATATTTGGTCGAAGTTGACACGTAAATCATTTTTTCATGATTTTATACTTAACCAATTCCAACAATCCCCCACATGAATGAAAATTTCACAACATGCAATCAAAATGATAATGATATAAAGACTCTAACAAAGGAGTACATACGACAAATTATAGCATCATGATATGTGGTTTGCAACTTTGAACCTTCCTTAATTGAATACAATCAAATTTACTAAGCTATTGGCGAACTTGATGTCTTGAACCATTCAGTCGTTCGTGTAAATCAAAATAATTGTACCAACACCATAACTCATCTAACAATTTTGGTTCTTATGGTTGTGTTTATTTTGATCATGAACAACTCTTGGTTTCATAAGTGCTTTAAAACAATTTAAATTTCAATTTTTTTGTAAAAAGGGCCCACTTCATACTTATATATGTGATCTCCTATATTTCTTTTCTACTTCTAAATATAGGAATCATTAAAAGTATACACTTATCCTTAAACATTTTTTTATTCCAACACTTTAGGTTTGTAGGAGTGGGATTAAGTTTTTTACACTGAATTTTTCATAACTTAGTTGTCCCATTGAACCAAAATCTTATGATCTCCAATCTACAAGGTTGGGTTTCTGCAATGTTGATTCTATATGATAGGCTTTAGGTTAGGACTGTCAATGGATTGGATTTTGATCCGAATCTGACGAAATTAATGGGAGATGAATTTAGGGTCTCAATCCGATAATCCAATCAAGATCTGAATCTGATAACCCGTTAACTAAATGGATCAAATATGGATATAAGTCAATTCGATCCGATAACAATTCTATCCGATTTGTTATAAATAATTGAGTCGGTAAAATATTTTTATGGCATCTAATTTGTTACTAAAATAAATAAGTTTAGAATAAAAAGTAATCAAATTAAAAAAAAAATGATTTCAACCAATGTTTTAAAAATTGACCCGAAAAAGGAAGATGGTCAATGGTCAAAAAGTCGAACTGGAGTCGAATCGGTATTAAACCGATTGTCAAATTGAATAAATAATTATACACATAAATGTAAAATATTA
>CAIGRB010009293.1:0-26570 GCA_903798255.1 Fraxinus quadrangulata
GATTCCATTACTGCAATGAAGGGGAATGACATGTACAAGTCCTCCCAATATTTTTAAAATTTCATGTGCATGGTTGCAATAATATCAATAATGAGCAATCTCTATATTTACTAAAATATTTTGCAATATTAAAAATTTAATAGAACAATATGGGAATGAGACAGTAGACGCCCGTGCCCGCATTTGTCAAAGAAAACATTTAAAAATTTCATAATCTCAAAAGCAATTAATCAGTGATTAGAATTTTAATCATAATTAGAACCATATGATTCCTACCGATAAAAAAAAATTAGTACTAACTGTATCATAATTAACACAAGATTGTAAAATAACACAAGCAGAGGTCCACATTATACCTTTATCCTTTTGCAAACATCATGTTGAGTAAGCTAGAATCTGCGCATACATTTGCGAATACTCGTTTTCGAGATGAAGATACAAAAATAAAATGAATAGCATTTCTAATTTTTGTCTACTGTGGTGCAATATATTTAAGGTCATCTTGTAAAATCAAATTGAAAGTATAATGAATACAAAAGTATGTGGGGGAAAAAAAAAACTTCGTATCATAATCCAAAATGGAGTTGGTTAATCAATTTATCTATTAGCATCATCAAAAGTTAAAATATGAACTTTATCATCGCAACAAAATTCTCTAAATACGCTCAATAAAATATTGAAAATATTTTGTGCGAAATTTTAATGACCTTAACTTTTTATTTATTATCCCAAACTTATCAATGTAATGAATTGTCGCATAAATATATTCTTTATGATTTTTTGGATCACACATCGTAAATAAATGAAGTGACAACACTTTAATTTCTTATATCAGTATCAATAGGTATTGACATTAACATTATCCAAAGCGAAAATATGAACTTTATCTTCATGACAAAATTCTTAAGTATGCTCAATAAAACATTGAGCCCCGATTTGAAAGAAATTAAAATTCAGATTTTAATTCAAGTCAAACTCAACATTACTTTTAACCACATATTTCATGAGACACAACTTTTCAATCACACATTTTATTGTCATTTATCAAAATTTACTAAAATTTAATTTTAATCCCACTAAACAGGGGCTGAAATTGTTTTGTGGGAAAATTTAGTGACTTCACTTTTTTATTCATTATTCCAAACTTATCAATGTAATGAAGTGCAGAACAAATATTTCCTTTATGATTTTTTGGATCACAAATAAAAAATAAATGAAATGATATCGTTTTAATTTTTTATATCATTAATAATTTGTGATTTCCTAATATCGTATAAACTTATTGCATTATTATGAAGTGTACTTCTAATGGTAGGTTAGTATTTCAGTTGAAGTTATTTTTTTTAAAAAAATTTTGTAAAGTGCACGTTTTTTCTATAGATAGCAACAACTCAATAACAACACGAATATTATCATGCCTTTCTGCATTGTTCTTGAATTATAAATCTGTTTGTAAGAACTGCTCCAGAAGGTTCCTCTTTGTCTGAACCAAATTGAGCCCCTGTTTGTCTCCCATTATGGGAGAAAAAATAGATTTTTGAATAATATTTTTGGAGAATGTGTGGTTAAAATTTAAAGAAACTTTATTGGTTTGTGTGTAGAATATTTTATTGTGTGGTAGAGAAATGATACTGAAGCAAATAATTTAATTTTTAAAGGATGACAAACACACCCTGAAATTGAGTTTAAAAATCATCCCAAACTTAAAAAAAAAACACAATATTTCAAATTTGCATTGGGCACCTGAACAAACCTGATTCAATTGCACACTGAATAAGCAAGGTGCTATTAAATACAGTCTACACGACTGCTTGAGCTTGAACTGACAAACTCTCGTACAAGGTTTAAGTTGTTTGACTTAACATGGCTCGCCCTACTTAACATCCCTAGATTGACGGTAATTGGCATAGCTTGTAACTTTTTATATATTCCACTGAGTAGTGTGATCTTAGATGCAATAACAAGTTTTGTTGGCCCTCTTTTTTGCATGGGTGAGGAATCCAAAAGATCCCTGGTCATCTCTTGTCTGCGTGAGCCTTTGTCCTGCACACTTGAACAAATCGTGAGTCGCACTGGCCAAACTCGAAAGTAGGAGGAGGTGGTCACGCACACTCTGACACTCAAGTCAGTCAATATATGAATGGAGTGGGGGTGTGAGACGTGCTTTAGATGTGAGCTACTAAGTATCAAAAGGTCGGATCAGATAGGGTATAAATTGAATTTGAAAAGAGCAAAACTTATAGTTTCAAAGTCTAAAGTTGTATTACCTTTGAATGATATAATGTGTGAGCTTTTATAGTAATAGAGTATAAATGATAATCATTGGATGAAGTGACATGTGGCCCATCTTGACAGCTAAGGTCTTCTCATAAGTGTTATTCCATCAATCCTAGGCTACCAGGCATTTAATGCTTCTGACGAGCAACCCCTTTAAAGCCTAGTCTAACCTCTAAAATGTAGATTGACAATTTGATCTTAAGGTGCTGCTACAGTGAGTTGTCATATCAATCAATCACATGCGGATCTTGTACGGAAGATCTCTTGAGAATATGTGAAATAGAAGATGCCTCGGACTTCTTCTTTGTAGCATACATGATACTTCGGTTCGACCTCGACATAGCACCTAGATTGAAATAATACATCACCTAGGCTACCTTGTATGATCTCACCTCGTCTAGGTGGGACGTGAAGTGTAGTACGTGCATTGTTGATTTGCTTAGCTGGCTACCCCGTTGGTGATGATCTATAGCCTCTTCATAAGTGGCTAACAATATTCTCCCAAGTCTATGTATGGATATTATATAATGTATTGTCTTTCAATGTCGGATGGAGATGAATTGCTCTTTGTCAAGGTAATGGTTGGCTTGGAGTATTTTACCTTTCGTTGGTTGGTTGTGTATTTTGAATACAACACAATAGTCCCCAAACTCCATGTATAATATTTATATAATGCATGGAATTTAAATTGTAGGGATGAATTGAGGTACCTTGTGGCAACAATGCAAATGATGCAGTGGTGAGGTCTTTACTTGAGGAAGATGCTCTAAGAGTTGGAAGCTTTGAGAAAAGTTGTTAAGGCTAATATGAGGTCCTTGCTTGAGGACAAGGCTTTAAAAGATGAAAGTTTTGAGAAATGTTGTTGAGGTAGAGATGTCTTTGCTTGAGGACGAGGCTCTGACAGTTGGAAGCTTTGAAAAAAGCTTTTAAGGCAGATGTAAGGTCCTTGCTTGAGGATGATGCTCTAAATGATTGAGGTTTTGAGAAAAGTTGATGAAGCAGAGACAAGGCTCTGAAAATCGAAAGCTTTGAGAAAAGTTGCTGAGGCAGAGGCAAGGTCCGTACTTAAGGATGAAGCTCTGAAAGGTGATAGCTTTGAGAAAGGCTTCTGAAGTAGAGGTGAGGTCCTTCTTGATGATAAGGCTCTGAACGATTGAAGCTTTGAGAAAATTTGCTAGATGTGAGGTGGAGATAGAGAAAATTGAAGTGAACCCATATAAGATAGTGGGAGAGAAAGCTTCGATGGTCGTAGTCGAACTTGAGGCTTGGATTTCAATTTATCTTGTAACGCTTCAGTCTCCTTTTGTAAAAACTTTTGCTAATGAAAGCTTTTATTTTTTCAAGAGTTGGAGCCTTTTCATTACTTTATGCATATTAACTAAGCTCACCTTCTCTTAACTAATAGTTGACCTCAAACTTAAACCTCAACTTTAATTAATAATGTTGATACCTAATAGGTTTTGAGATGGGTTACCTATAAGGGTTGCTTTACACCTCTTCTGTTGAGGTATTATTAATTATTCATTGCATGGGGTTAGCACATCTATGGCAAGGACTTCTCTTAGGTGGAAGGTTCAGTCGTGGGAGGCATGAGTTTCGTAGGTATCAGAGGCAAAGACCTCTTGGTTGAGGTGTCTTTCGCATCTCCTTGCGAAGTTGACATCCTTACATAAAGGCAGAGCATCCATGGTAAGGGAACTTCCTAGATGGACAGTTCAGTCGTAAGATGCACCAACTTCGTAGGTATCAAAGGTAGGGACCTATTGGTCGAGGTGCCTCTCACCTCTATTTTCAAAGTGAATATCCTTGTGTAGGGGTACCCAACCATAGCAACTCCCTGGTGGATGGTTCATTCGTGTGAGGCATCAGCTTCGTAGGGCTAGTTGGTTGAAGTACCTCTTCTTTTGAAATGGACAACATTGCATAGGAGTGGTGCATTCATAGAAAGGGCTTATCCAAGGTGGATGGTTTAGTCGTAGGAGGCATTAGCTTCATATGTATCGAAGACATGACCTCTTAGTTAAGGAACCAATTGGTTGAAGTGTCTACCATCTCTCATTTCGAAGTGAAGATCGTTGCATGGGGGTGGTGCATCCATGGCAAAGACTTCTCTCGGGTGGATGGTTCAGCTATGGGAGACATCAGCTTCGTAGGTATTGGAGGCGGGACCTCTTGGTTGAAGAACCAATTAGTTTAGGTGCCTTTCGCCTCTCATTCCGAAGTGAACATCCTTGCATGGGATGGCTCATCCATGACAAAGGCTTCTCCTAAGTGGATGGTTCAACCGCAGGAGAGGATAATGAGGTCTTACATGGCTAAAGCACTGATGCATAAGTAAGGGTGAGGCCTTTCCATGGTCGAGGTACTTAGGCAAGGATGAAGCCTAACATGGTCGATGAGCATAGTTAAAGCTGAGGCCTTGGATGATCGAAGCGCTAATGCATAAAAAAGGATGTGGCAACGCTGATACATAAGAAATGATGATGCCTTTGTATGGCTAAGGTGTTTAAGCAAGGTGGAGGCGATGCGAGCTGAGATGCATAGGCAATGATAAAGCAGTTGCATGGTCGAGGTGCCTAGGCAAGGATGAGGCCTTACGTGACCAACGCTATGATGTATAAGAAAGGATGAGGCCTTTGCATTACCAAAACGCTGTTACTTAGGCGAGGATGAGGTCTTTGAATGGCCAATATGCTTAAATAAAGATGAGGTCTTGCATGGTCGAGGTGAATAGGCAAGGATGAGGCCTTCTATGGCCAAGGCGCGGATGCATAAGAAAGGATAAGGCAGCACTGATGTATAAGAAAGGATGACGCTTTGTATGGCAGATGTACCTAGCAAGGATGAGGCCTTACATGGCCACGGTGAATAGGGAAGGATGAAGCCTTACATGGTCGAGGTACATACGCCAAGTTGGAGCCTTACATGGCCAAAAATGCAAATGGATAAAAAAAAAAGAGAGAACGCCAATGAAAAAAGGATGAGGCATTTTCATGGCCGAGGTGCCTAGGTAAGGATGAGGCATTTGCATGACCAGGTGCATAAGCAAAGATGAGGCATTTCATGGTAGAGGTGCATAGGTAATAAGAGGCCTTTTCCATGGCCGAGGTACATAGGCAACAATTAGGCCTTGTATGGTCGAGGTACATAGGTAAAGCCGAGGCCTTGCATCGCCAAAGCTTTAATGCATAAGAAAGAATGAGGCAACACAAATGCATAAGAAATAATAAGGCCTTTGCATGGTCGAGATGCCTAAGCAAGGAGGAGTCCATGCATGGCCAAAATGCATAGGCAAGATGAGGCCTTAGCATGACCGAGGTGCTTAAGAAAGGATGGGACCTTGCATGGTCAAGGTGCATAGACAAAGATGAGGTCTTGCATGGCCAAATCGTTGATACATAAGAGATGATGAGGTAACACTGATGCATAGGAAAGGATGACGCATTTGCATAGCCTAGGTGCCTAAACAAGGCAGAGACCATGCATGGCCGAGGTGCATAGGCAAGGATGAAGCATTTGTATGGCCGAGGTGCCTAGGCAAGGACTATGCCCTTTTATGGTATAGGTGCCTAGACAAAGATGATGCCTTGTAAAACCAGTACAGTGATGTATAAGGAATGATGAGGCCTTTGATGACCAAGGTGAATATGCAAGGATTAGGCCTTGCATGGTTAAGGTGTATAGGCAAAGCTGAGGCCTACATGGCTAAAGCGCTAATGCATAAGAAAGGGTGAGACAACTCTAATGCATAAAAGATGAGGCTTTTGCACAGCCGAGGTGCCTAAGCAAGGATGGGGCCTTTGCATAACCGATGTGAATAAGCAAGGATAAGTCCCCAAGTTCACATTTATGTACGAATTTAGTCATTTTCTCTTCTTTTCCATTGGTAGAGGTGTTGATGCATAAACAGGAAGATGTCTTTACACTTGGAAAAATCAGAGTCGTAGCGTTGGAGTCTCATCCTCCAAGGATGAAGCCTCTGAAAGTATATCAAATATTTGTGTAAAGATGAAGTCTCATATTTCATGGATGAGATCTCTTAATTCATCATATATGACCCCTTCTATCAAGGCCTTTTATTTTTCAAGAGTTCTTCCACTCATGACCTCTTCTTTAGAGGCTTTTCCTTTTTTAGGGGTCTTCCATTAACAATCTCTTCTTCATGGGCCTCCCTCTTTTTATGGGTCTTCTATTCATAGACTCTTCTTCAGGAGCCTCCCTATTTTCAAGGGTTTTTCTATGTGTGGCCTCTTTTTTAAAGGCTTCTCCCTTTTTAGATTTAAAGGCTTCTCCATTTTTAGAGGTTCTTCTATTCAAGACTTCTTCATTAAAGACCTCCTCCATTTCAGATGTCTTCCTATTATATTGTATTTGGAGAATGAATTGTTGCACTAGGACATTTTGTTGGGTGATGCCCATATTGGAGGCCATTTTCATCCCTCTGTAGTGAGGCATGTAGCGACACTTCTACCTTGTCTATGCACGTGATAGATCGACGATGAGTGACTTTGGTCCGGAAGACTCTTCAGATATATGTCTTCTACTAGCACTTATGGTAGGTGGATTCCTCTTTTATTCAAAGAGGAGGTCTTTTGGGTAGATTTTTATCTAAAAATACTATTTTTCAAGGAATATACACACCTAGAACACTGAATAAAACTTCAAATTGTCTTTCTGTAGAACTTCTACTTGTTCTTTATTTAAGAACAATACTTTCTTTAAGAGGAAGTTGAAACACTTTTCCGGCAAGCTTTTTTCATGGGATGTTCATAGTTGTTATGTGTTTCCCATTGACGGCGTCAATCTGTTGACCCTCTTTTTTTGCACGGGTGAGGTAGCCATCAAATCCTGGATCCTCTCTCGTTCCCATAAGCCTTTGGCCTGCACACTGGGACAAACTGTGAATCGTACATGGCCAAACTCCAAAGTGGGATGAGGTGGTCTCTCACATTCTGGCAGTTAAGTCAATCAATAAATGAACGAAGACTTTAGACGTGAGCTACTAAGTATCAAACGTTCGAATTTGAGTGGGTTTTTATTGAATGTGAAGATCGCAAAACTCATACTTTCAAAGTTTAAAGTTGCATTACTTTTGAATGATACAATGTGTGAGTTTTCAAAGTAGTAGATGAGAAATGATAACCATTGGATAAAGTGATACGTTGCCTGATCTAGACAATTGAAGTATTTTCATTAGTGTCACTCCATGATTCCTAAGCTGTCGGGCATTTAATGCTTCTAACGAGCAGCCACTTTAAAGTTTAGTCTAACCTTTGAAATATAGACCGACAATTTGACCTTAAGTTGTTGCTGCAGTGAATTATCATATCAATTAATCATAGGCGAATTTTGTACGGGAGATCTCTTGAGAACATGTGAACTGAAAGATGCCATTTCTCTGTAGCATACATGACACTTCGGCTTGACCATGGAGGGTTGGCCTCAACAAGCACCTGGATTGAAATGATGCATCACCTCAGCCAGGTAGGAGGTGACGTAGAGTGTGGTCCTTGTTGATTTGCTTAGCTAGCTACAACATTGGTGATGATTTGGAACATCTTCATAAGAGGTGTAACAAGTTTTAATATAGTGTAAACTTATCCTCATTGAGATTAAGTTATCGATTGTGGACCGTTTTAAAAGATTATCCAAATTCAGTTAATCTGGAGTATCCAAATTCAGTTAATCTGGGCATAGTATTCTCCAAACGTTTGGTATAAAAATTATCCTCATATGTTGTAATACAGTACACCTTAGCTAAATGAAACTTTCGACAACCATTTGACCAATCCCAAACGCTATATTGAGCAAATACCATTTTATTTATTCTCCATTTCCTAAAACGTAATGGAGTTTCAGGTGTATGATAAAATTATGTTACATTATTACGTACAGTACAGGATCTAGGATTGTTGATGAGTTAGGACGACCGTTGACCATTGTCTTGACTGTCAACGATTGCAATAGCGAGATCGTTTATTAATATTTAATTAAATAATATTAAAAAATTTCAATCAATATATAAATGCACTAAAACGTAAAAGACATTTACATATGAAAATATAATTCAACACAACCCAAAATAACTTTTTAAAAAAAAAATCAATATATAAATGTACTAAAATGTAAAAATCATATAAATAATCTAACACAACCCAAAATAATAAGAAAAAATACAAGATACAATAATAAGAAAATTAAATGTAAATCCCATATTACACGCTAATATAACTTAATTTTAAATTATCACCAATTTTCAATTTTCAACACCAATAAGACAATAATTTCAATTTCAAATCACAAATTACAAAGCATTATTACAGTTTTTATAAATCACAGATTCACAAGACAAATTATCATTTATCACAAATCACAAATTATAATTTTCATAAATCATAAATCATCACAAATTCACAATTCACATACTAAATCACCAATCAAATGAACTTCAAGATTGAAGTTTTAAAAGAAAATAACGTCAAAATGGGCTAACAAAATATAAAAGAAAAAAGGACTCATAGTCACCGATAGTCACCATGTCTACTAGTATTATCACATATGACTAGGTTTTCTTGGCCAAAAATATAAGTGTGTCGATCCAGAAAAAACAAACTAAATTTTCCCTAAAAGAACCCTTCTCGCAGTGGTAGTCCATCCTCCATCTTCATTTTTTCACAATCCCTTCTCTCATCTTTGAAGTCCAACTTTATATATATAAATACAAATTTTAGATACATAATTACGCATCCACAGGCCTTAACTCAACTCTTTCAAGTATTCTTTGTGTGGAAAAGCTAATTTTTTTCTTATTTTTTTGTTGGTGAATTCAAAATGGGAACACAATCATAGTTGAAGACTTGCAACGGCGAGAGGAAGTCTGGGAGTCAAGAGATACGAGAGAAATTGAGAGAAGGGTCTCTATGCAATAATGCAAATGCAATTTCTGTTTAGCATTTGGGGCAAATATACCACTAACTACTAAGGCAGGCCCTTTGCGCATTTTTTTTTTTAAAATAAGGGCAAAAAAAGAAGACCGAAAAAAATTAGAAAAAATAAAAGCCGAAAACACACAACAATAGCTTATTGACATCCCAGTATCAGCCGCGAGTGGCCATTTCCCCAACTTTCTTCACCTGTAAATTTTGAAAAGTTGCATGGACGACCGTGTTGCCCCGTTGGGTGTTGGTTCCACCTCTAATTATGTAACTCATTATTAATTAAAAAGAAGGGACGGGCAACTCATTCTAGGAACCTTATTTTCATCTCAATCATGATAAGAACAAACTACCTTAGCTGAACACTTTACTCATAAGATAACGGTAATCAATAATAATTATCAATTTATCTTATAATGCAAATTATGCTATTAATAAAGTAATAAAAATAAATAAATTGCATCGATGGAAAAGTCCATTAAAAAATAAAAATAAAACTAAAAATTTAAAATTAACTATATAGTGTTTTGTGTTGATGAAAATTTGAATTGAGTGATGACTTTAAAAATAAACTTACCAATCTTATCAAATTTGGACAGGGTAATGGTAAGGAATTGAAGAATAAATCACAAAATGATCAAACTACCACCACAAAATGAAATCAAATTCAAGACAAGAGTTGGACTTTTTGTCCTTAAGTCGAATTTGCCCCCACAACGGTGTTTACGGATGATGTCAATCAACTCCCAAAATAGAACAACAATCTTCTTGTGTTAGTAGCACTACAAAACACAAGAATCAACGAACCAAAATTAAATTATTATACTCCTTTCGAATGAAATGGAAAAACTGCTTTTATGCAAATTTTATGTTATGCTATGATTGCACATCATTGGGATGATCAAATATGCATCCCAAGAGGTTTATTTATAGAGGAGGAAATATTGTGAGTGAAGTGCCGTGACCCTAAACTCTGTAACTTTTGCCAATGGTCGCAGCTTTTACTGTAGCTAGCATGTCGCCTGTTTGTCGCTCGAGCATCAGAAACAGAAAGCCGTTGCTCACATGTCGCTCGAGTGTTAGGCGAGCGGCAGAGTAAGATAAATACCCAGCAGTTTCCTCACTTTCCTTCCAATTTCGGACTGTAATTTCTCATTCACTGGAAATTGGTTTTGAGATTCCAAATGTACCATGACGATCTACTCGATGAGTGGAACAAGTTAATTTATTTATTTTTATAATTTGACTATCAGATCAAGTTCAAATATTTGGCCGAAATTAATACGAAATTCAAATTTCCATATTTATACATAACCAATTCCAACAATTCTCAACGTGAATGGAAATTCCACAATTTGCAATCCATATTGCAAATGATATGCAAACTCTAATAAATGAGTACATATGACAAGCTATAACATCAAAATATGTGGCTTGTGACTTTAAATCTTCCTTAGTTGAATAGAATCAAATTTACTAAGTTAATTGGTGAACACATCTTGAACCATTCAACCATTTGTGTGAATCAAAAAAACTGTACCAATACAATCACTTATCTAACTACTTTGGTTCTCATGGTTGTGTTCATATGGCCCTGAACAACTCTTAGTTTCATAAGTGATTTAAGAGAATTTAAGTCTCCAATAGCAACCCCACTTCACACTTACATAAAAGATATCATATAGTATTAGATCATACATCTCTTGTCTACTTTCAAGATATAGAAATCATTAAAAGTATATACTTACCCTTATACACTTTTTATTCTAGCACTTTTAGTCTGTAGGAATGAGAATAAGTGCTTTATCATAAATCTTTCATAATTTAGTTGTCTCATTGAACCAAGATCTTGGGATCTCCAATTTACAAGGTTGGGTTTTCGCTATGGTGATTCCATTCGATAGGCTTTAGATCCATTTCCCTCGAAAGATGGTATATTAGATCTCTTGTTAGTCCTTTCATCAAATGATTCGCTATGTTTTTCCTTTAATTTAACATAGTTGATTGAAATGATACCATTCGATATCAATCGTTTAATGGTATTATGTCTCCAACGTATATGTCGAGATTTACCATTATACATATTATTTTGTGCCCTTGCAATTGTCGATTGATTATCACAATGTATATTAATTGCAGGTATCGATTTTCCCAACATAGAATATTCTCGAGAAAATTACGAAACCATTCTGCTTCTTCCCCAGTTTTATCTAAGGAAATAAACTCAAATTCTATCATGGATTGAGCTATACAAGTTTGCTTAGAGGATTTCCAAAACACAACTTCACCTCATATGATGAACACATAACCACTTGTAGATTTTGAATCGTTTATGTCGATATCCAATTTGCATCGGTATATATTTCTAACACTGCAGGATATTTTGAGTAGTGTAATCCATAATTAACGTGTATCTTAAGTATTTAAGAATTCGGGTTAATGCCTTCCAATGGTCATTACTTAGATTACTTGAAAATCTACTCAACTTATTGACTGCATATTCTATATCAGGACGTATACAATTGGTAATGTACATCAAGCTGTCTATAACGCGTGAATATTCTAATTGAAATATGGATCACCAATATTTTTGGCTAAGTGTAAACTTAAGTCTACTGGCATTTTAACTAGTTTATCGTCATATGCCTTAAACTTTTTAAGCATAGCCTCAATATAATGTGATTGAGACAATGACAAACCATCAAGTGTTTTAGAGATTTTAATCCCTAATATTATGTCGCCACTCCCATATCTTTTATGTCAAAATTTTCTGAGTTGAAATAATAAACATATGATCACGTATCCGTTGGTGTTATTTTAATGTAGACACATTTGTCATATTTATTAATTTTGAAACCATTTGACAACATAGTTTTGTCAAATTTTTCATGTCGTTACTTCGGTACTTGTTTTAATCCATACAACAATTTTACAAGCTTACACACCTTCTTTTCATTTTCCGGAGCAACAAACCCTTCAGGTTATTCCATATATATTTCTTCTTCATGATGAATTTAATTTCATTATTAATCGCTTCTTTCCAAAAAGGAGTTTCGGGAGTGGAAATTATTTTGTTGAGTTTCATTGGATCATTTTCTGGTAAGCACGTTAAAAAATCTAGACCAAAGGTTTTATGAATCATTTGCCTTTTACCGTGCCTTGGTTTTTTATCTTTTTGATGATTACTATTTTCTTGATAGTTTCCATTTGTAGTGTCGTAAGTTTGTTAGTGCGTGCTTACTTCTTTCTCTTTATAAGAAAAGATATCTTAAAAAAAAAATCATTCCTTGATTCAATGATAATAACTTCATGTACATCAAGTATTTTAGATTTCGATATGCACTACTATTATTTGCATATCCAATAAAGACACAATCAATTGTCTTAAGTCCAATCTTTATTTGTTTAGGTTTAGGTATTTGTACCTTTGTCAAACACCCCCACACTTTATGATATTTGTAGGAAGGTTTTCAACCTTTAAATACTCATAAGGTGATTCAACATTTCTTTTGTGTAGCATCTTATTAATGATATCATTTGCCGAAAGTATAGCTTTTGGCAAAAGTTTTGAGAGAAGCCTAAATTAATCAAGATAGCATTCATCATTTCCTTAAATGTTCGGTTTTTGCGTTCAGTAATATTGTTAGATTGAGGTGAGTATGGTGCTGTTGTTTATTGAATAATTTCAAATTCTGAACAATTTTTTTCAAATGGTGCAACATATTCTTCACCTTGATCACTACAAATCATATTTATTTGCTTGCCAAGTTGATTTTTAACTTCAGTTTTATAGTACTTAAAGAATTCCAAAACTTTATCTTTACCTTTCAATAAGTATATATAACAGTATCTTGTATCTATGAACATGATGAAATACTTTTTACCACATTTTGTTTAGACGTACTTTAAATCACATATATATCAATGTGAATAAGTTCCAAATGTATTGTGCTTCATTCCACTGAATGAAATGACGCCTTGGTTAGCTTAGCCTTTACATTAATTTTGCATTTTCCATTTGTATTAAAATGCATACTAGGTAGTAAACTTAAATTCATTAATTTGCGTATATTAGAGTTTACATATCCAAATATATGATACCATAAATTAGACGACTCAAGAATATAAGTAGAAGAAGATGTTTTATTCCTAGAGTTGTTCTGTACAATCGTAAGGATATTCATCTTGAATAGTCTATCTTTTACAGTCTTTGCCTACATATATATTATTTTTGGTAAGTATAAACTTATTAGATTCAAAGACTAATTTAAAACCATTATTGCTTAACAAAGATCTCGACACTAAGTTCTTACGAATATCCAGCACATGAAGAACATTGTCAAAGCTACATTCCTTACCCGATATCATCTTCAAAATTACTTTACCTTATCCTTGTACTTCTGAACTTAAAGTGTTTTCCATAAATAGTTTCTCACCATTGGTTGGGGTGTAGTATGAGAACATGCCTTTGTCGACACAAATGTGACGGGTAGCACCCGTATCCACCTACCATTCCATGGGATTTTCAACATTGTTGCATTCTAAAATAATGATCGACAAATTTATATCTGACATACTATTAGATATTGCATCAGATTCGATGAAATTCACTTGGACTTGCTTCTTAGGTTTACGACAATCAACATAGCGATATTCGACCTTTCCATAATTATAACAATTTCCCTTGAACTTCTTTGCATTCTTCTTGAATGGTTTAACATAATGCTTTCTTTTCTTGCTCTTGTTATTTGATTTTACCACATTAGCCTTTACTTGTAGTATATGATTCCCAATATACTTGTCCGAATTTCTGTTATCCTTTTCAATTCTCAGCTGAACAATTTTTAAATATTCATCTCTTTGCGTTTATACTTGAGATAGTTCTTAAAATCCTTTTACGTGGATGGAAGCTTCTCGATCATTGCAGCCACTTGAAAAGATTCATTTAGATACATTCTCAGAGTGAATATCATGGAAAATAACCTATAATTCTTGTACTTAACTGATGATCGTCCTTGAATCTATCATTTTGTAGTCTAAGAATTTTCCCATAATGAACTTCTTAGTTTCGACGACTTCAGTCTTGTATTTCTTCTCTAAGGATTCCCATAATTCATTTACAGATTTCTTAGAACTATATACATTATACATTATGTTTTCCAACTCATTCAAAATGTGGTTTTTGCATAAGAAGTTGGAATGTTTTTAAGCATCCAATGCAATCAACAATGTCCTATTATTTTTCCCTTCTTCTGCGATGGGAGTATCTTCTTTTAAGAATTTTGTCAAATTTAGAGTCGTGAGAATACAACAATTTTTTTTTGCTGTCATCTCTTGAAATCAACCCCACTAAAATTCTCCGATTTCTCTCCATGTGGAATGAAATTATTATGAACGATGGGAGGGGTAATCGCAACCGGAGCAATCAGAACGGTAGGAGCCAAGTAAGGTACAATTCCTTCCGAAGTTCCCATATTCGATGTATCATTCGAAGAAATATCGGTATTGTTAACCATATTCATTTCTGTTTACACAAAATAGAAGATAAGCCAACAAAATCAAAATTCGAGAAGGAATGGAAGAAGTTAAATCGAAACCGAATCAGTTTAACCGAATAAAAATGACATATAAAGTTATCACTCAACAAAAAAATCGACTTAGGATTGTTGATGGAAAATTGAATTGAGTGATGACTTTAAAAACAAACTTACCAAATTTAGACAGAGTAATGGCAGTGAATCGAAGAATAAATCACAAAATGATCAAACTACCACCATAAAATGAAATCAAAGTCGAGGTAAGAGTTGAACTCTTTGTCTTTAAGTCGAATTTGTCTTACAACGATGCCTACGAGTGATAGCAATCAACTCTCAAAATACAATGACAATCTTCTTGTGTTAGTAGCACTTCAAAACACAAGAATCAACGAACAAAAATTAGGTTATTGTACTCTTTTTTAATGGAATGGAAAAATAACTTTTATGCAAAGTTTTGGTTAAGAAAATATAGAATTTTATGTTGCGTTATGATTGTATATCATGGGCATGATCAAATGGACGTTTCAAGGGTTTTATTTATAGAGGAGAAAATATTGTGAATGAAGTGTCGTGCCCAAAAACTAAGCAATCTTTCCCAAGGGTCGTAGCTTTTGCTGTGGCTAGCATGTCGCCAGCTCATTGCCCAAGCGTCAGAAACAGAGCATGTCGCTCGCTTATCACTCGCGCAACAGTCTCACCGCTCGAGCAGTTTCCTCTCTTTCCTTCCGAATTTGGATGGTAATTTCTCATTCACTCGAAATTAATTTTGAGATTCCAAATATATCATGACGATCTATTCGACGAGTACAACAAGTTAGTCTATTTATTTTCATAATTTGACTATATGATCAAGTCCTAATATTTAGTCGAAATTGACAGGAAAGTCACTTTTCTATATTTATACTTAACCAATTCCAACATTTTGTCCGTGGCATTAAAAAATTATCTTAGTAAATGTATTCTACCAGTAGAACTTTTGTCATTAATTAAGTAATAAAAATGAAGAAATTTATATATTAATTTTAGAAAATCATGTGGGAAATAACTAGTAACTAAAAATAATAATATAAGCTTACAAACTATTTTTGGTTTGCAGTATTAGAAAGCTAAATATTTGAAATAAATTTGGGCATTCTGAACTAAAATTTTGATGAATTTTAAAAGATTATAAGTTCTAATGAATTTCGTGAATTTAAATAGATTTCCACAAAATTAACGATAATCTCATTAAAAATAGTGAAATTTCAAAAAAGTTTTTTAAATATATTTTTAAGCTTAAAATCCATCCAAATATTTTAAAATTCATCTATTAATGAAATTTTTAAAAGTTCACTCGTTATTAAGGATGTCAAAACGTTAAAAGATTTCATTAAAATATCAAATGGGGATACCTAGATTTAATGATTTCATTAAAATTTCAATTAGGAATACCTTAATTTAGAAAGACTTTTAAAATTCATCAAAATTTCAATTGAGAATACCTAATGTGCCAGCGAGAATTTTGTCAATATGTAAAGTAGTTAGCATATAAAAATTGGATCTAACTAGGAAAATTCAGTAAAAAATAAAACTACATTTAAAGAGAGAAAACTAAGTTACTGAATAAACGCTTCTCGATCAATGTTTAGCAATCAAAGCGCAAACGATGATTGTCAAAAATAAAATCAATTCCATTGTCGTCGGTAATTGCTAGCAGACACGCATCGAGATTGCTGAATTGTATTGCTCTCAAAAATTCAGCCATAATCATTGACTAATATTGATTTTCGATGATATGGACGATCATTTGTTTAGTCGGTCTCTAGGGAGAAGGATGGTAGTTAGAAGTGGAGAAATTTTGATGTCATGGAAAATTTGAGAAAAACGAGGTTGAATTCCACAAGTTCATTGAACGAGACGATAACTTCAAATAAGAGCTGGTAATATATTACATAAATCGATAGTTTCCAAGTTAATTTTTCTGGTTAGTGACGAGTTTGTATTCTATTCTGATGGCTTCTTGCATATCGGCATTAGATTTGTTATTTTCTACTTTCAATTAATTGTTTAGTTTACCAATAAGCTAGTAGTCAGAGGTGGCTTAATTTTGTCTTTTAATTAATTTTTAATGAATTCTTATTGAGGACCTCAATGCACGTAACAATTGGACTTAATTTTTTATTACATCACCTCTGACTAAAAGGGATGTAGTATTTGATTCTAATTTCACATGTTGTGTTCCTATTTGAGTCCTCCACTTTGATATTGGAAAAGTTGAATCGATGATGTCAAACTTGAAATTTACGCAAAAATAATTGATTAAAGTAGGCATAGAGAAAAAGTATTAAAGCAAGATTCCAAAACAAGCATATCAACTCGACCTTTGTTCTATCCATTTTACTTAGTTCAATCTGTCACCCCCCAACTCTGAGACCCAAGCTCGGACTGCCATATTGACGGCTACGTGGGGAAGACAGCTGGAAGGTCAAGATGAGAGAGTTGACAAAGTTAAAGTGAAGAGGATATGGTCGTCCGAGGTCCTCTAACGCTGATGCAAAGGTTCCTTTGAACTGTCCGAGGTCCAATACATTAGAAGCCCTTGAACAGATCCACACTGAAGCCAACGTTGTCCCTTATAACAGATTTAGAGATCTTTTTGAGGTAATTGATGTGACGTCTGTAATAAAGTTGTCAGTGTGTCAGCATATTATATAGGGCGGCTGACCCTTTATTAATGCATTAATTGAATGAATAGACAGTGATGTGATGTCCCAATTAGGAAGATGAGGTCACGTGGTTCTGATTCAACGGATACCACGTCAGCCAATGTAGTATAAATAGGGTCTTCTTGTAACTCAAATGGGGTTGGAGAATGGATTGGAAAAATTGACAATCATATATTCGAAATACATACTTAAACTCTTAAATGAAATATATTAACATTTCATCTATCCTTCCACATATTCTTATTTTGTTGCAATATAGATTACTTTGGTTTCTATCTGGTGATCGTTGTTAGCGCGATTGCCTCTGTTTTACCCACAGTAGCTCGAACATTTTTGTCTCTCGCCGCAAAGTATCTCCGACGTCTATTTCCTTGTTTGCTATCACCGTTACTCCGGTAGGAATCGGAACAGTACTTGACTTGGCGGGAGTGGGTCCGACATCTGTTGGCTCATTTTTTGGGGTCAACACGAGTTATAAGGTCAGGACATAATACAATGAGCAAGAGTTATAAGAATAATGCTAGTTGTACATTCTCCTTGACACCCCCGATGACATCCTCCCATGTAGAAAAAATCTGAATAATGATGTGATAGTTGTAAACAAAATCAATTTTATAAAGGCTAATTAGCACAAAACGTCCCTACCTTTGGATGCTATTTTGGATACCGTCCCTACCTTTCATTTCTTGGCATTTATGCCCCCTACCTTTAACATTTCGTGCGCCGAACGTCCTTTTCACTTTTTTTTGACGATTTTACCCCTCATTCAAGTAAAACGAAAAAAAACGAAAAGAAAAATGAAAGAATTAATTGCAATTATAATCCTAAATTTCTAAAACCTACTATTCAGTCACAAGATACTAATTTTTTGCCCCCAACCAGCCGCCAACTTCGGAGCTATTTTCAGTCACCTTCCAACCACCAAAACCACAGGATATTGACATCAATGGAAAGCCCTTCACCTCCTCTACAATCACCACCCAACAACTCCCCAAAACACCAAATAATCTTGCCGAAATCAACTCTCAAATTTAGCCACTCGAAAATCTGAAAACTGCAGAAATCTCCTCCTCCGGCCTCCACCTTTGATGGACAAAAACGCTGGTCAACCACCACCAAAACTACCGGACATTAACACCACTAAAAAGTCCTCACTATGCTCTTCAATTCCCACACAATATCATGCCTCGAACAAACCCGAAATCGTCAAAAATTTGGATAAAAACCGCCTGCTCATTTTGCTAAAATCGACCGACAACTCCTTTTTCGACGGCATCCATGCAAAGCTCAACATTTCAATCGATTCTCTACCTTAAGATGCCCATGTCCATTGTCCCCAACCGTCCCCTATTGCTCAAAATCAACACCAGCATGTGGTAGCTTCGAATACAGCAAAAACGCAAATTTTAGACGAGTTTTCCGACGTCGGTGGTACGAACGACGATCCAGAACCACACCACTAGCACCTACTCCTCAAGGCGCTTCCAATGAGCATATGGGCCTTCCTCAATTTGGCCAAGAAATGGCTATTTGTTCAGAAACAGGTTTAGCGCGCGGTGTTGGCTCCATTTTTCGATTTCTGTTCACACACTGCCCTTAATCAACAAAAAATTGGAACCACCAAATTCAATTAAAGTTGCTAAGACCATGGGTAATGGATCAATTGCTTCAATTCGTCAGCCAATTGAAAGAATTTTGGATTTGACATCAAAAAATGCCCTATAGTGAAAAGGGAATTCCGACGATTTTTGTTCAAATTTTCAGTGATTTCAAAGCTATTTGAGGCATGATATTGGCTGGAAATTGAAGGGCTTTCTAGTGGTGTTAATGTCCGATAGTTTTAGTGGTGGTTGGCCGGAGTTTTTGGCCACCAACGGTGGCGGCTGGTTGGGGGCAAAAAATTAGTATCTGAAAAGTAGATTTTAAAATTTTGGGGTTATAGTTGCAATTAATTTTTTGGTTTTTCTTTTTCTTTTTCTTTTTTTTTGTTTTACTTGAATAGGGGTAAAATCGTCAAAAAGAAGTGAAAAGGACGTTCAGCACATGAAATGTTAAAGGTATGGGCATAAATGCCAAGAAATTAAAGGTAGGGATGGTATCCAAAATAGTCTCCAAAGGTATGGACGTTTTGTGCTAATTAGCCATTATATAAATATAGCTACATGAAAGAGTGTAAACCTTGATATCAACCACAATGTACATGTAGCAATATTGGAATTATAATGCTCATCTACTAATGTAGCATTGCTATGTCAGCAAATCCGACCATTTTCTTTTGAAAAGTCAAAAAAAGATTTTGAGTCCCCTCAGGGCCACTGAGGTAAGTATTCGATCGTAAACTTCATGCCTCATAGGATTAGTGGAGGTGTGTGCAAACTTACCCGAACATCCACAGTTATAAAAACAAGTCAAAAATAGAAAGGTTTGATTGGTGACGTGACAATACCACTGTCGACGGTGGACAATTATTATCATGTACACTATGGATAGGAAATCAACTCTGAAGTTCAAGATGTGAACAAATTTTTTTAGCAACTTTATGGAGTTGAGTATTATTGTGAAGATTGTGTGAAAGAGTGTTCGTTTTGTAAAAAATAAAATTTGACAAACTCAAAAGGTCTTCACGATTCATAGAACCATTTCACGTATGCAATTGGTACGAAATGGTTGATAATTAAATAAGTTAACAAAATTAGGAAAAAAAATAACCAAATTTATAGTATTTGGAGACAAATGGACAACCTAAGCTTAAACACCTATTTTTAAACTCATATATCTAGGTGCCCAGATTATTTCTCACATGTATATAAAGATGAATTATTTCTCATGAGTTTTGTAATTTTGAAGGTTATGTTAGCGTAACAAATCTACCAAGTAAACATATGAAAAGACACACTTATTTGGAACATTTAATAACAAAGAAAGGAGTTATAATTTGCACTTCACATCTGTATATTATAAAATATGTACGACATGTCTGAGGAGACCTCAGCATATCAAAATGTCAATAGATTCCTAGAAAAGAACGATGAACATGATTAAACAAGCCTTTGTGTCCATGTTGACTGCTAACACTTTTAGATAGTCATGGACACATCGTGTCTCCGTGAGAGACAAATACAGAGAGATGGACGGAGACATTACGCCATGTCTCCGTGACATCTAGAGACATTACGCCATGTCTCCGTGACATTCAGAGACATGGCGCCATGTCTCCTTTACTTATGGAGACACCATGTCTCCGGATGTGACGGAGACATGGCATCATGTCTCCATGGTGAGCGAAATTTTTTTTTTTAACATCATAATTATACTATAAGGGATTTTATTCTACTTCATTTCTAAAAATAATCCCATCGCCGTGCTCGCGCAATCAGAAATTTTTTTTCCAATCTCGTCGAATTTTATTGTACATGATTTCTAAAAATTACCACCTAGCCGCATTTGCGCAACCACAACTATTTATTAATCAATTCAGCCATTTTTTTTATTGGGGTTAGGAACCCAACAGTCGTATACATGATTTCTAAAAATCACCCCCTAGTCGCATCTGTGCAACCACAACCATTTATTATTCAATTCAGCCATTTTTTTATTGGGTTTAGTAACTCAACAATCGTAGTTATCCTACAAGGAGTTTTATTCTAGATTTATGAAAATTATAAAAAATTGTATCAGTTGTTTCTTTTTAAGTTTTTCTTAGTCAACAATTGTGGGTAAGAAGAAGTCCATATTACCCTTTTCATTTGAATTTTGGGGATACAATTGGAAACAAAATGCTTCACAAATGAATAGTATTTGATGGGTGCCATAGTAGGGATAAAATGGGGAACAAAAATGCTTCACAAATGAATAGTAATTTGTGGGTTCACCTTTTTAATATAGTAGGGATTTTTAACATCGTAATTATATTATAAGGAATTTTATTATACTTCATTTCTAAAAATAATCCTATCGTCGCGCTCGCTCAATCACAAAATTTTTTTTCCAAACTCGCTGAGTTTTATTCTACATTATTTAAAAAATAATCCCCTATAAGGAATTTTATTCTATTTGATTTCTAAAAATAATCATCTTGCTGCATCCGCACAACCACAACCATTTTTATTCCTAATTAAGCCGTGATGCCTATGAATTTCTTCGTTATAATACCGCCGTAATGCCTTTGAATTTCTTCTTCGACTTACCATGTTTCCACGGTAAGTGGAGATTTTTTTTTAGTCAACATCATAATTATACTATAAGGAGTTTTATTCCACTTGATTTCTAAAACTAATCCCCTCGCCGCACTCAAGCAACCACAACATTTTTTTTCCAATTCGGCCGTGATACATGTGAATTTCTTATAATCCCCTGGCTTTACCTGCGCAACCACAACTTTTTTTTTTTCAATTCCACCGTGGTACTTATGTATTTCTTTTTCGCCCTAATATGTCTCCATGATAACCGGGCCTTATCATTTTTTCAAAAATTGTAATTATACTATAAGGAATTTTATTCCACCAATTACTAATCCAAAATTCGTGAAAAAGTATCGTTATTTGTATATGAAGTGTTTTTTTTCTAAAAATGATCCCCTAGTCGTACCGTCGCAACCACAACCATTTTTTTTTTCAATTACGCTGTGATGCCTCTATATTTCTTCTTCGATTTACCATGTTTCCATGGTAAGCGGAGATTTTTTTTTTTTTAAACATCATCATTATTCTATAAGAAATTTTATTCCATCTACTATACTATTAGTAATGCAAGATTTGTAAAGAAATATCATTATTTGTTTATGAAGTGTCTGATTTCTAAAAATGATCCCCTAATAGCACCACTAAAACCACAACTATTTTATTTCTAATTCTGTCGTAATGCCTTTGAATTTCTTCTTTGACTTACCATGTCTCCATGGTAAGCGGAATTTTTTTTTTCATTTTATTTTAAATATTGTAATTATATATAAGGAGTTTTATTCTACTTGATTCATAAAAATAATTCCCTCGTCGTATGAAGTGCTTGATTTCTAAAAATGATCCCCTAATCACACTACCGCAACCACAACCATTTTATTTCCAATTTCGTCGTAATGCCTCTGAATTTCTTCTTCGACTTACCATGTCTCATGGTAAGTAATTTTTTTTTTAATTTTATTTTAAATATCGTAATTATACAATAAGAAATTTTATTCTACTTGATTTATAAAAATTATTTCCTCGCCGCACTCGCGCAACCACACCCATTTATTTTCCAATTCTGCATTTTGTTATTGGGCTTAGTAACAAAAACATTCGTAATTATCCTATAAGGAATTTTATTCTAAATTTATAAAAATTATAAAATATTGTGTCAGTGCTTCCCTTTCTGTTTTTCTTAGTCAACAAATGTGGGTAACAAAAAGTCTATATTACTCTTTTTCTTTGAATTTACTTGATTTCTAAAAATAAACCCCCTTGCTGCATCCGCGCAACCACATCTTTTTTTTTTCTAATTAAGTCGTGATGCCTATGAATTTCTTCGTCATAATTTCGCCGTAATGCCTCTGAATTTCGTCTTTGACATACCATGTCTCCACGGTAAGCGGAGATTTTTTTTTATATTCAACATCGTAATTATACTATAAGGAGTTTTATTCTACTTGATTTAAAACTAATCCCCTCGCCGCACTCAAGTAACCACAACATTTTTTTTCCAATTCGACCGTGATACCTATAAATTTCTTATAATCCCTTAGCTTTACCCGCGCAACCACAACCTTTTTTTTTTTCAATTCCGCCGTGGTGCTTATATATTTCTTCTTCGCCCTAATATGTCTCCATAGTAACTGAAGCAATTTTTTTTTCAAACATTGTAATTATTCTATAAGGAGTTTTATTCCACCAATTAGTAATCCAAGAATCGTGAAGTATCGTTATTTGTTATTAAGTGCTTTATTTCTAAAAATGATCCCCTAGTCGTAACGCCACAACCACAACCATTTTTTTTTCCAATTATGCCGTAATGCCTATTGGGTTAGTAAGCCCAATAAAAAAAATGGCTGAATTGAATAATAAATGGTTGTGCTTGCGCCGATGCGGCTAGAGAGTAATTTTTAGAATTCATGTATACAACTGTTGGGTTACTAAGCCCAATAAAAAAATGGCCGAATTGAATAATAAATGGTTGCGCAGATGCGGCTAGGGGTAATTTTTAGAAATCTTGTATAATAAAACTCGGTACGATTGAAAAAAAAAATTTGATTGCGCAAGCGCGGCGATCGGATTATTTTTAGAAATGAAGTAGAATAAAATTCCTTACAGTATAATTAAGATTTTAAAAAAAAATTCCGCTCACAATGGAGACATGGTAGGTTAAATAATAAATTCAGAGGCATTACGACGGAATTTGAAATAAAATGGTCGTGGTTGCAGTGGTGCGATTAGGGGATCCCTCGTCGCATTCAAGCAACTACAACATTTTTTTTTCCAATTAAGCCGTGATACTTATAAATTTCTTATAATCCCCTGGCTTTAACTGCGCAACCACAATCTTTTTTTTTCCAATTCCGTCGTGATGCTTTTGTATTTCTTCTTTGCCCTAATATGTCTCCATGGTAACCGGAATTTTTTTTTTTTCAAAAATTGTAATTATACTATAAAGAGTTTTAGTCCACCAATTAGTAATCCAAAATTCGTAAAGAAGTATTATTATTTGTTTATGAAGTGCTTTATTTCTAAAAATGATCCTTTAATCGCACTGCCGCAATCACAATCATTTTTTTCCAATTATGCCGTAATGCATATACATTTCTTCATCGACTTACCATGTTTCCATGCTAAGAGGAGAATTTTTTTTTAAAACATCATAATTATACTATAAGAAATTTTATTCCACTTACTATACTATTAGTAACCCAAGATTCGTAAATAAATATCGTTATTTGTTTATGAAGTGCTTGATTTCTAAACATGACCCCCTAATCGCACCATCTCAACCACAACCATTTTATTTCCAATTCTATCGCAATGCCTCTTAATTTCTTCTTCGACCTACCATGTCTCCATGGTAAGCGAAATTTTTATTTTATTTTATTTTAAAAATCGTAATTATACAATAAGGAGTTTTATTCTACTTGATTTATAAAAAAATTCCCTCGTCGTATGAAGTGCTTGATTTTTAAAAATGATCTCCTAATCGCACCACCGCAACCACAACTATTTTATTTCCAATTCCGTCGTAATGCCTCTGAATTTATTATTTGACCTACCATGTCTCCATGGTGAGCGAAATTTTTTTTAACATCGTAATTATACTATAAGGGATTTTATTCTACTTCATTTTAAAAATAATCCCATCGCCGTGCTCGCGCAATCAGAAATTTTTTTTTCCAATCTCGTCGAGTTTATTGTACATGATTTCTAAAAATTACCACCTAGCCCTATTTACGCAATCACAACCATTTATTATTCAATTCAGCCATTTTTTTATTGGGGTTAGGAACCCAACAGTCGTATACATGATTTCTAAAAATTACCCCCTAGTCGCATCTGTACAACCACAACCATTTATTATTCAATTCAGCCATTTTTTTATTGGGCTTAGTAACCCAATAATCGTAGTTATCCTACAAGGAGTTTTATTCTAGATTTATGAAAATTATAAAAAATTGTATCAGTTCTTTCTTTTTAAGTTTTTCTTAGTCAACAATTGTGGGTAAGAAGAAGTCCATATTACCCATTTTCATTTGAATTTTGGGGAGACAAATGGGAACAAAAATGCTTCACAAATGAATAGTATTTGGTGGGTGTCATAGTAAGGATAAAATGGGGAACACAAATGCTTCACAAATAAATATTAATTGGTGGCTTCACTCTTTTAAGATAAAAAAAAATGTTTTGCCCCGTGCAATGCACGAGTTATGTAATTTTGAAGGTTATGTTAGCATAACAAATCTACTAAGCAAACATACGAAAAGAAACACTTATTTGGAACATTTAGAAACCAAGAAAGGAGTTATAATTTGCACTTCACATCTGTATATTATAAAATATGTACTGACATGCTGAGGACATGCCTGAGGAGACCTCAGCATGTCAAAATGTTTATAGATCCCTAGAAAAGAACGATCAACAGGATTAAACATGGCTTTGTGTCCATGTTGACTGCTAACACTTTTAGATAGTCTTGGACATATTTAACATCCTTAAAACTCGTCAAACAAGCAGTTGTAGATGAAGGATGAAGTTACAAGTATGATTTCCCAGATTACTACAAAGAACATTATGGAACTGAACAAATGACTTCACATTGCAGATGAAGAATCCTTCGTAAACATACTTTCCGAAAATGGATCTGAATTTGTTTATAACTCATAATTCTTACATAAGCTATCCTTCAGTACTGATTCTGCCTTCAATGGGGTCCTCGACACATTAAAGGCCTCTTCGTTCGAGTCATTTGTGTTACTTAGAGTAAGTAATCACGTCCAACACCGTGTCTAAAACATGCTCATGAATGAAAGTACAATAAAAAGGCCAAGATAAAAAATCACACTTCTGAGAATTGACATATCCAACACAATATTAAATTAGTTACCACACATTAGCCATAAAAATAGACGGTTTTAACTTATATACACTAACGAGTATCTGAATAAGATAAACACGAGGAAGTGTATGAATAAAGTCTTCTATGAATTTCATGCTGAATGAGGCCGCACTATAGGAAACCTGTTTCAAGTTCGTAAAACTATTGCCTGAAGAACTGTAGTCTATCTTTCTTAATGCCATCAATAAAGGCAGCACAGTAGGAAAATGAGTTACACCGTATGCATTTATACCTCTTACCATCTCATCAACATTGAATTTGTTCATCACAATAACAGTAGTACCTAATGACAATAATCCCATAACAAGTTCAAGAAAAAGAAGAAACTAATTTACCTAGAAGACTAAAATCGTACAGTGAAGATGAGTTTTCTTTACATTTTCATCGAAGTAGTGATAGTGGATGCTGTGCAGCGGTTGTAAACCAGCTTAGTGAAATATGTTTTCTAGAACGATAAGAAGAGATTGCAGGCGGATGGGTTTGGTAGAACGGGAAGGGTAGATTGCAGGCAGACGGATGTGTTTTGTATAACGGAAAGCGAAGAT
>CAIGRB010009304.1:13766-24833 GCA_903798255.1 Fraxinus quadrangulata
AAAAAATTACTTATTTTGACCATAAAAAGTATACTATGATCAAAATAAATAATTTACTCTAGATTCGATATTGACAATAAAAGAATATTTGTTAAAATTTATTTATTTATAAAATAATATGTATATAAGTATATTCTTGAAATCGAGCAAAAAATATATGTGAATTAAATTTAATTTCTTTGACCCTCAAAATTCTTATTTGATTTTTTCACTTTGGTTGAGATTCTTCACTCACTTTGAAATGTGGTGATATAAAAGATCGATAAACACATCAAATAATATTTCGAAACAATAACATATAGATTATAGTGATATATAATAGATTGCGTATTTCAATCAAGCTTTTAGTTGTTTGAAAAGATTAATCGTCAAAGTTACTAGAAGAGTATTCGTAAAGTAACTTTTTAAATTTTTATTAGTGGATATGTATTTTTGCTTATTTTTATCATGATTCGGTCAATTTATATTTTTTAAGGTAAGCATCGATTTTTTATTTGATAAAAAAATACAAAAAATTAGTGGAATATCTTAATGTGTGACATCTAAACGTTTTTTTTATTTCATTGAGTTTCATATACTTTTTATCGTGAATGTCACGAGAATAGCCTCCGAAACTCGATTTCTTGTGGCGTGAGTTCATTCGAATTTTTTTAAGTTTCAGCCCATCCTAACATCATTTTCTGGCTCCGCTCTTATCAAGATCTATTCAATATTATACCATGATGAATGAAATTGCTCCAAACTTTATAACATTCTATCTAATTTTGCCAAATTTAACTTATCAAATATATCTTCAAACTTTCTGAAGATTTATTGTTATATTACAGGTTTTTTTTTTTTGGAATTGTTTCTATTTACTAATTACAAGACCTTAGTGATCAGATATCGACATTTCAGTAGAGACACATCCAATGCAATGACATGGGCACAATTTTTTTTTTTAGGGAAATAAAAAACACGGATAGGTAGCAAATTGGGTTGTAGTTAACGGTTATGTCACATGTACATAATATGTTTGTATAATGATTTACATACATATTATGTGGTAAGATATGATAGAATCAGAATTTTCTTCAGCCAAAAAAGAAAAACTTCTTCACTCTTTTTTTGACACATCATTTGTGTGTAAATCATTATGTAATTACTTATGCACATGTAGCATTATTCGTAGTTAGAATTTATTGGAGTTCAATTTTAGGCTTGACTATCTAGTCATTAGATATTAATATCACGTAGACAACAAGTATATCAACTCACGTGGAATCTATATGACAATCTATATTTTGCATTAGAGATGCTATTGCGAGTGAATTAAGGATATGGATGCAATTTCTTAATAAATAATTATAACCTAAAAGTCTGATTTTGCCTCCAACTCATTCTCTACGTTTTTGATAAATTATTTTTTGCCTAAAGAAAAATATAAACATGTTGGTAAGTGAATATTTTTTCCTTTTCAAAAATATATTCATTGAGAAATATAGTAATTTAAGTACTTATCCTCATATAATTACAAATAAAACTAATTATTTTTGCATTTTCTTATTTTGAATTATTTAAAATTTAATTTGATTTTATACCTCCCTTCCTGCGGAAGGAAAATTTACGCATGCGTGTGGTGAATGATTCGTGACTTGTTTGATATTGATGTATATGGATGGATGGATGTATTATAGAGTTAAAAAATAGTTATTCATAAAAAAATTGTCATATTGCATTGTCTTTGAGAATATTGCAAATTAAAAGGTTATTCCATGTCAAATTGTAACCTTTTTTTAATTCTTTATTGGGAAAAATTCATAAATCAGATTTTAAGTTTTATAAATGCAAAAATCAGGTTTTAAGTTTCACAAATACAAAAATCAGATATTTATTTATTAATTAAAAATATTTATTAATTAGATCGCAATTATACAATTAATGGTCACATATACATAATTATATATCACAATTTATTCATTGGTCACATATTATCAAATTAATTAGTCACAGATGATTTCGAGGTCACAAATTAAAAAAATTATAGGTCATAATTAATTTCATTGGTCACATATTTTCAAATTTGTTGGTCACAGATAATTCTTCAGTCACATATTGTCAAATTTTTAGGTCACTGTTCAATACTTGGTCACAGATAACCAAATACTTGGTCACAGATAACTGGCACTACCACTTCAGCCACTTTTGACCACTCTCACCCCGTCGCCGCCATCACCATCACCACCACGACCACCAACATCACCACCAACAAACCCACTACCACCGCATCCATCCACACACTATCACTACAACCACCAACCAGATTTGAACCCACCACGCCATCGCCACCACGGCACCCACAGCACCACCCAACCAAAAAAAAAAAAAACCACGTCACACCACCCAACAAAAAACCCCAAACCCGTCACCGCCACCACCCACAGCACCACCCAACAAAAAAAACCACGTCACACCACAACCACAAACACCACCCAACAAAAAACCCCAAACCCGTCATCGCCACCACACCCCCACCGTCATGACTCCAGCACCACCACAACTCCATTCCGCCACTGCACACACACCCACAGCACCCATCACGACGCTGCTATGAAAGCGTCACACGGCAGCATCATTTCCACGAAGGATAAAATTTTAGATCAAGTTGGTGGTCTTCGACGGTGAGCGATAGTCGACGGTGGGCGTTGGTCGACGATGGGTAGAGGGAAATTTACAGAGAGGGGGAAAGGAAGGGGAGATGAGTCGCGAGAGAGAGACGATGGAGTTGAGAGTGATAAATTAGGGTTAGTTATTAGGGTTTTAATATATTACCTGATTTTTGTAAAAATAAATTTTAGACCCCGATTTTTAAAAAGTAATATTTAAACACCTGATTTTTTGTAATTTCATCTTCTTTATTTACCTTGAATTCTAACCATCAGTTGTAGGTGGCAACCACTCGAGCCGGGCCACCTTGGCCCGTCGATACTCAGGCCCCTTTCGGCCCATCAAACAGGCTGGGTTTATCTGTGTAGGATGGTGTTGGACCGATCTGGGTTGCCTGTTTTTTTAGAAGAGAATAAGAATTTTACGGAAATAAAATAAAGGAAAATTTTCATATATTTTACCATTTCAAACTAAGAAAGAAGGTATAAAACCTCGAAAATAAATTATTATTAAATTTTATTTATGAAATAATTAAATAAAAATATATTTTATTAATTAAATATATTAATGACACAATCCTATACAATTTGATCACAAATCAAAATTTTTATTGATTACAAATTATTTCACAATCACAAATAAAAAATGTTATAGATCACAATTTATTCATCGATCATAAATAAAAAAATTTATAGGTTATAATTTATTTATCTGTTACAAATTACAAATTTTATAATCACAACTCAAATTTTTAAGTCACATTATTTGTTGATCACAATTTATCGATCGCATATTATTTATTGCTCACAAAATATCAAAAATATTGATGACAAACACTCTTAATCCTACCACCTACCACATCCAATCTCAATCCACCATGGCATCACCCGAAAACAGCTCCACCTCACTATCACCACCAGCGCCGCCACCACCACAACCAATGTCTCCACCACCTCCAACAAATATCATTTTCAACTTCAAAATCACCACCACTACCTCACAATCACAATCACCAACGAAATCGTTGCTTCCCAAAAAAACAACTGGTCCTTTGAAAGCCCGCAAGTGAACGGGATCATGGTTAAGTAATAAAGTAGTGAATAGAGTGTCGAACTCACGTAAATTATGTATTTGATCGAGTTAAAATTAATTACAACTTTAATCGAATAGCAAATAAATTTTGTGATTTTTTTTTTCGTACTAATACCTAAATTATCAATTAATTTAATGAAAGTAAGTAAATACATTTTTCAAATATGTGAGATACATTGTTAAGATGTCGAATCCCCCTTATTATTCCATTTTTAGTGTAACAATTAAAATGACCATTTCAATTCATTCATGTTGGTCAATATTCTCAATTTAATTGAAAGTTTCTCTCAATAGCGATCAAATATATTCCCCTCATATAACCATTNTCTCTCGATTGCGATCAAATATATTCCCCTCATGTGACCATTCTATCTCTCGATAAAATATGCAAACATGATAAATGCATTAACAAGTACTAGAACACATATTGAAACCATATAAAGTATAGATGTATATTTCTATCCTCTATCGAACCTTACAACATTTATTATAATGTGTTTAAACTCTTTTGTCTCTCTCGATAACAATAAAATTCACTAATTGGTGATCAATCAATTGAAAAGAACGATAATAAATATCAACAAACCAAATCAAATTAAAGTCAAAATAATTAATTAAAAACTAAAAATATCATAACAATAGTTCATCTCATCATAGCAATGAATAAAATTAGCCAAACATATAGAAATTACAAGAAAACATATTTAAGTGAAAATACATAACTCGAATTTTTGATAAATTAAGAAGATGAAGATGAATTTTGAAATCTTGAATCTCTTCTTTGGTTCTTGATGAATTTCCACTTGCGCCTTCTCTTATTGTCCAAAAATTAGGTTTGAATCTTCATTTCATTGAATTCTTGCAAGTCCCCCTTAATCCTCTCACAAAATTATGAATTTTCCTCATTAGATGATAACAATTGATAAATATTGTAGTATTATATGAATATAAGAGTTTCCCAATGTGTATTCTGATTTTATGTATTTGTAGAAGTTGAAAATTGGTTGAAAATCACGTCCAAATTAATTTCCAAAAGAGTTCTAATCGACTAAAGAAAGTTGTCTTCGCGCCCGAATTTTTTGTCTCTACACAACAGTCCGTAATTTCACTATAACTTTCTCTCTCGATATCCGATTGAGATAATTCAAAATGAATTGGAAAGATAACTCAGAATACTACAACTTTGATAGAAATATAATTTTTCCAAATCGAATGTTTACTATGCCAAAAATCAGTTTCAATATTCCACTAAAAATCTGGAATATAACTTGTGCGATTGGAAATTGATTTTGATCATATTCCATTCATTTTTGAGTTCGAATTCCATCCAATTGTCTCATCGCAATCTCTAAAGTATCTTCTTATGGTTCGAATCAACTATTGAATTTACAATTTGATCTCCAAACTTTAGATTTTGTCATTTTCACCAATTTTTGCTTCTTTCTTTCGATTTCTTATTTAACCATTGAATTTTACCTATTTAATATAAAATACAATAATTTAGGATATATTTTGTCAAATGAACTATCAAATTGGTCCCTAATAAGTGTAAAAATTACACTTATCACCAACAACTCATATCTACAAACGCCATCACCTCGCCTCCACTACCACCACTTCAAAATCGTGAACAACCAAAGGTCGTACCACTACGACCACATGTGCCACCAATAGAACCAGCACCACCGCAAGCACCAGCACCACTCCAACACAATCAACAACCAAATGTCGCACCACCACATTGTTGAAATTATTGTTCAAAATTAATAAAATTGGATTTGGAATGTTGAATTATATTATGATTAGATTCAAAACGAAAGATATATAATCCTTATGCATGTGTATTATATATTTTGAATATGAGATTTTATTGAATTTTGAAAAAGTGGGGGATTGTTGAAATTATTGTTCTAAATCAATAAGATTGGATTTGGAATAAGAAATAGTTCGTCTAGAATGCGATCGCATATAGACCTGTAGGGATTTCAAACCCTGCAGATGATTCTTTTATGCAACCGCCTAAGGTTATTCTATGCGGTAGCATAGAACAAAAAAGTACTCGTTGAGTCGACTTTTTTGTTTAAATTTGTTGTGACTTTTGGTGCAAACTTTTCACGGATTTTTAGTGTCATTTCGTAGGTATTGATAGAAATCTTTAAATAAGTGTCTTGTGATCAATACCAAACATATTGAAAATAATATAGAAATCCATTGAAATCATATTTCATTCCAAATGTGAAAAATACTCTTCTATCATATTCAAAATTTCTCTGTGTTCTTGGTGTTTTGGTAGAAAACACTAAGTGATTAAGTATTTTTCTATTACAATGCTTGATAAATCCTACAAACCATTTACTAAAAAACTCTTTAAGCACCAAAATTCAATTCAAGAGGGGGTAAATATTGTTTGAAGACAACGATATCATTTTCGTGTTTGAGCTTTTTTTTTATTGTTCTTTGAAGTTCTTGATTATATTCTTTGATTTCTTCTTCAACCCCTTTAAGTGGAAGCAATATTTTACAACACACACCACCACCACCACGACCTGCACTGCCAATAGAACTATCACCACCTGCTCCACTACCAACAGAACCACAACCACCATAACCACATGAACAACCATGACTATCATTACCCACAAACAACCACCAATAGAAAACCATCGACAAATCAATAGCCCCCGCGCGGCAGCCAGAAAACCACCAATAAATTTGCATGTGGTGTTGCCGCGTGCAACTTGCAACACCACTGCGTGTAGAGAGGCGCCGTTTGCAGCGATTTTGCATGCCGTTGCTTGGTGGTGGAGATAAGCTGCTTGGCAGTGGAGATAAAAGGGAGAAGAGAGAAGGAAGAGGAAAGTGATCAGAGTTTTAGCCCTTGTTTGAGTCACATTAAATTTTTATTTTCATTTTTCTACTCATTTTTAACCACACATTCTTCAATAAAAAAGTAATATTTTCCATCACATCAATAATTTTTCCTTCTTTTTCAACCACATATTCTCCATCAATCTATTATTCTAAAATATATTCTTACAAAATAATGGGATTCAAACACACTCTTAGAGTGAAAATCATATTGGGTGGGTTAATGGTGGAGAGTGGGGCATGTAAATTAAATTATTTTATAATATTTCTCATTTTTCCATACTAAAGGCAATGTTAAAATTGTCCGAGTATAAATTATTTTGTGCACAAATTCTTCTAAAAAACACGCTAAGTAATTTGTATTATGGAATTTTGTTAATTGCTTAATCTTACTCTACTAGCTCCCGTTTGGCCCCCATTATTTGATATTACAATTTTTGGAATAATATTTTTTTTAGAGAACATGTGATTGAAAAAGAAAGAAAAGTTTTTTATTTATATGTAATATTATTTTATTTGAGAATGTGTGATTAAAAAGAAGAGAAAGATAAATGTATTATAAATTATATGTAATTTCAAAACCTAAATATCGCTAGTAGTTTGCTGTTTCGATGCAGTTAGCAATTCGTAACTCACGACATTATATGTTTTCACAACAACTCTAGTGTCCAATCAAAAATTGATGATGAGGATGCCATAAGATATTTTCCTTGTCCTACTATTTTGGTGAAAATAATTGTGAGGGATCGGGGGTGTGTTGGTAGCACGTATGATTGTGTTTTTTCGTCAAATCCAATGAAAAATGTCAACTGCCCTCTTGTAAAAAGTCTTGACAATTTTTCTGTACAAGTAACATCATTTTGGCGGTGTGTTGATGAAAAGAAGAAGAGCGTAGGGTTCCATGATGGGTACAAAATTTGAGAAGATATTAATTTTTTTTTTTAAATCCTACAAGATATTTTATTTACTAGACATGATTGGGAAAATATTTAACAAAACATTTTTACCAATTATATTCAGTTCAGAAATATCAAACAAGTCTCCAATAGCTTAAATTTTATTTTCCTTTCTATAGTCTACTAGATTTAGAAATAAATTTCTATAAAAAAAGAGAAAAAGATATTCCATTTCTGTTACATAGATATCGAATGACACAGACTGCAAGCCACGTATATATATACTCCCAAACCCGCTCTCCTCGTCACAATCGAAATCAGCACCATTTTCCCCCACTTCCTTTGAAAAATTCATATAAGTTCTTTATATTTTAACTTTGCTATTAGGAAACTCTTTCATTCTTGAATCAAGAATCCACTAATAATGGTCCGAGTGAGTAACAATTTGGTTGGCATTCTCAATCTGATCACACTTTTGCTGTCAATTCCCATCATAGGAGGGGGAATATGGCTCTCAAAGCAAGCCAACACAGAGTGCGAGCGATTTCTTGACAGGCCACTAATAGCCTTAGGAGTCTTTATTCTGCTGGTTTCAATTGCAGGTTTAGTGGGTTCTTGCTGTAGGGTCTCATGCCTTTTATGGGTCTATTTAGTAGTCATGTTCTTGTTGATTCTTCTTCTGTTTTGCTTCACAATCTTTGCATTTGTGGTGACAAATAAGGGGGCTGGTGAGGCACTTTCAGATAGGGGGTATAAGGAGTATAGATTGGGGGATTATTCAGATTGGCTACAGAAAAGGGTTAATAATGACAATAATTGGAATAAGATTAGTTGTTTGCAGGATAGTAAGATTTGTCAGAGACTTCTTGATGATGGGTCATCTACAAAAATTGAAGATTTTTACGGACAACACCTCTCTTCCCTTCAGGTATTTTTTGTGATTCATTATGAATGATGGAACAGAACTGCTTTAGATCTGGGTGCTCAGATTTGCCCGTGTTTACATTTTTATGTGTGTGAAATTTCTTGAAATTGTACTCTGACTTATTTCAACACGTGTTATAATGGTGACTATGATGTATTATTTCTCAGTTATTTCATAGAAGTTTTTTTTTTTTTTTGAATCGAGAAACAACTGGGAAATTGTTATGGTTTGTTTGATATAACTTTGTTAACTTTTCAATGGCACATTTCATGACAGCATAACTTTTATGAACTTTCACATTTTATCAACATTTATCAAATCTTTGTCAAACAACCCCTCAATGGGGTCCATAAACATTTGTCAAATTTAGAGAAGTGAAAACTGAAAAGTTTACTTTTCGTTTTGAATTTTTTTCTCAGTGTTTATTCCCAGTGTTCTTACAAAGTTGAGCGACTTTTAACTTAGAATTTACCTGGAAAAGGTGCTTTTGGAATAAAAGTGCGGTATCTGTTTGTGTATCTCTTAATATTACTAGTACTAAAAGGTTTTGAATATATATATATATATTTCTTTAGCTTATTCCACATATATTTATGGCGGCAATTTGAGATCACTTCCAATCGTTGTCAATTTCCATAGCATAGACATGCTTTTCTTATCTTTTGTGTCATTGAGTGTTTGAGGCTGTGTGAAAAGAAATTCTATTTTTTCTTTTTTCATGACGTTCATTCATATTTCCTTAACAGTACATCAATCTTTGTTTTTTGTTTTCCTACATTGCATGATCACTATCCTATGTATTTTAATTCCTGATTCTGTTGTTGCTATAGCAGTCCAATGATACTCTGATGCATGAATTTTTTATTTTATTTTATTCCATGTTTCTTTTCATCATGTATTTATCTTGTACATAACACTGATATTATGATACCATAGTTCTAAATTCTTGTAATTATTCATCATTTATGACGTACACCAGAAGCTTGGGAACCATTTTTCACTGTGTAGATTTTGTGTTAGGTGGAGTGAAACATTTATTTGGCTGTCATACTGTAAATACTTTTGAAGTTGGTATGCTGTCGACTGGTTTTCCTGTAACCAAAAACCTTGGAGAAAGAGTACATTTTATGGAGGCCTGTTTGTATGGAGGTTTTTCAAAGGCAAAATAGGACTGTCGGGCGTGCATTTCTAATATTAATTTCGTCTTGTGATTTTGTTTCCAGCATGAAGTCGTGATGTCTTAAGAAGAGTGCTTTCTTTCAAACCAACCCATATATTAATTTCTTGCTTGAGATGCATTCCCGGAACAATTTGAGCTTTGCCAGTTCATTCATTTTCTTAATATAGATTCCTCTTTACTTATTATAAGGCAGATGTGGTTATGACTTAATCCGCTTACTGTTTTTTTACAGTCTGGTTGCTGTAAGCCTTCTAACGACTGCAATTTCCAGTACATTAGCCCAACAAACTGGACTCAGGCACCAACCTCGTCCTCCACTAATCCCGACTGCACTGCCTGGAGCAATGATCCAAATATCTTGTGCTACAACTGCCAATCATGTAAAGCAGGGATGCTGGACAACATCAAGAGTGATTGGAAGAGAGTGGCTCCTATCAACATCATATTCCTCGTCTTCCTCATTATTGTGTACTCCGTTGGATGCTGTGCATTCAGAAACAACCAGGAGGACAATTCATGGAAACAGTACCCTTGAATGTATTGATTCTTATTTTTAGTTGAGACAAATTAGTATCTAAATAGAGCTTTTGAACTCTTTACCGATTTATTGCATTCAGGATGTCAAGTTGCCTGCTACAGTTTTTTTAGGTGTACAGGTTATTGCTTTTAGCTATTTGGATTGGATGCATTACCAGATTTATTTTGAAATTACTTGGGATCTGTTGTTATAAATTGGCTTATTGTTCATTTCAAATTTTCTATTTTCTTGTTCAGGTACATTTACAACTTTGTTAATGCATATACATAAAAACGTAGTACTGATTGATTTCTTGAATGTGGTCGCGCATAGTATTAACTGTCAGTTGGGGCATTTTATCCTTACATCACTGGTTGGTGCGTTATGGATTGGCCTGAAACTTAGTGATTTTATCTTTCCAAGATTATATAATCTTTGCTGGACCATTTGATAAAGTTATGGAGATTTTAGCCACTTCCTTTGAGATGAAACTCTAGGATTCCAAGGTGGTGGTTCCACCTTTGAACACCTTGTTGGCGGGCTTTCAATATCAAAATAATTAGTGTTGGTTTATTCATTGCTTTATGTTGTAGTCATAATATCAAATGCGAACGTTGTTCTACGTTGAACCAATTGAATTAAAGAGCACTCTATTATACTTATTCATTACGCAGATGGACTATATTAAGAAAGAAAAAAATGTTAAATTCTTGTTCATTCATTGAACTGTTAAATTGTATTCAATATTGTGCATTAAATATGTTTTATCCACCAGTAATTTTATAAATATTGGCATTATTTTGGTTCTTCTGGTCGTGGACGGGTTTTTCGGTAATAGTTTCTAGGAGAGAAAAATAGTCCAACAAAAATAAAATAGAAAGTCAATGTCCTAAATTTTCTTATGCAAAAATGGAGTTTCCATTCATCTCATTGGAGCTTATCA
>CAIGRB010009304.1:25894-52554 GCA_903798255.1 Fraxinus quadrangulata
TATGGAGATTTTAGCCACTTCCTTTGAGATGAAACTCTAGGATTCCAAGGTGGTGGTTCCACCTTTGAACACCTTGTTGGCGGGCTTTCAATATCAAAATAATTAGTGTTGGTTTATTCATTGCTTTATGTTGTAGTCATAATATCAAATGCGAACGTTGTTCTACGTTGAACCAATTGAATTAAAGAGCACTCTATTATACTTATTCATTACGCAGATGGACTATATTAAGAAAGAAAAAAATGTTAAATTCTTGTTCATTCATTGAACTGTTAAATTGTATTCAATATTGTGCATTAAATATGTTTTATCCACCAGTAATTTTATAAATATTGGCATTATTTTGGTTCTTCTGGTCGTGGACGGGTTTTTCGGTAATAGTTTCTAGGAGAGAAAAATAGTCCAACAAAAATAAAATAGAAAGTCAATGTCCTAAATTTTCTTATGCAAAAATGGAGTTTCTATTCATCTCATTGGAGCTTATCATTGAACATAATGCTCAATAAGTTTAAATGATGACGTTTTACAGGTGTGAGGATTTACAGGTAGCCGGTAGAGTTAGGCACACGAATGCACACGGACTAAAAAGAAAAACAACAAACTAAGCATTGTTTCTGTTATGCCTCCCTTCCGAGTCTCAAAGTAAAAGTGTCACGTAACCAGAAATTCAACAAGAAAGTCAAATAAAGATCCATACGATCAAAATATGAAGGAATCAAACAAAATCGAAATTCTTGCACTGCAAGGTCGAAGTCCATACTGAGACACTGTCTCAAGGAAGAAGGACTATAACTTAGGCTGAAACACTGCCTAATGAAACAAAGAAATGAGCTGAAACTTTTCACTTAGAGAACCATCTCAAATATCTCTCCGAGGCTCTCAAACTCGTCCGAATCTCATGAAGCCGACATTGTCTCTTTTAATAGATTCGAAGATTTTTTAGTAGTGATTGATGTAACACTTGTAATAAAGTGTCAATATGTCAGCCTATTATATAGAGTGACTGATTACTTATCAATATATTAATTATATGAATAGACGGTGATGTGAAACCTCAATTAGAGAGATGATGCCATGTAGTTCTGATCCAAAGGTCACCAAGTCGGCCAAAGCAGTATAAATAGGTTCTCTTTGTAACTGAAAAATGATTGGCAATTTACGGTTGGAATTTGAACAATCATATATTCAAAGTATACACTTGAACTCCCGAGAAATTCATACAAACACTTGGTTGAATATTTTTCATCTTCTTAACAAGTTTATTGAACATAAATTTCAACCTACAATATAGCAACTTCTATACACATTTCATTTATTCTTCCATATTTTCCTATTTGTCACCATATAGATTAGTTTGGCTTCCGACCGGTGATCGTTGTTAGCACGATTGCCTTCGTTTCAGTCATCGGAGTCTGAACATTTACGTCTCTCGCCGCAAAGTACCTCCAGTATCAATTTCCTCCTTGTTACCGCCGTTACTCAGGTAGGAACGCTCCGAAATCGTGCTTGACTTGACATGAATGAGTCCGAAATCTGTTAGCTCATTTTCTAGGGTCAACAATTTCCAATGTTATTATTACAATACATAAGTAATAGGAAGACCTGTCCATAATAGAAGCCTACGGGAGCGATTCAAGAACCGGGCTTGCCATGCAGTTCCATCACTCTCAAATTACAAACTCCTTGATGTGCTCATATCCTAAACCATTTCTGTGCAATTCCTATTTCCTTGGCCACACAGACGTTCCAATGTATTCTTTTGCAAAATCAGCTCCAATTTCCTGTCGAAGTGGAATTATAGAAGTCATTAGATTCCGTTAAATTTTATGATTATGTGGAGTTGAATAATTCCTGATAAGATTAAAGAACAAAAAGAAGTTAAATCTTGTATATGATATTATTGAGTCCCAATACTATGTACCCGGGCATGAAGTTTTGAAGCACTAGACATGTCAAGCAAACGCAAGAACTATGATGTCACCCTGCGAGAGGGTGGAAGATTTGAAAGGAGAAATATAATTATTTTTTGGGCACATTTTATTTCCTATCCAATTGCAATGGTAACGTGTAGGTCTGGGCATGGTTTGATTTTGATTGATTTCTACTCTAACCCGAAATCAAAACCAAATTAGTCGATTTGAGTGAATTTCAACACAAACCAACCCACTCTAGCTCTTAAACAGAACTGGCTCAAACCAAATCGGTTTAGTTCGATTAGTCGGTTTGGACTTTTGGTCCAAACTGATTTTAAAAAAAAAAATTGTCTAGGCTTGGGCTCACTTAAATTATAGAAACTAAAATGACTTTATATTATAAGAACTATTGACTAGCAAATAAAATCAGATTAATAAAAATAGATCAATAGAAAACTTAAGAATTTGTTTGGTTTTTTTATGCATTATGTAGCCTAACTACTGAGTAGGGAAAAAAATGCTAATTATAATATAATGAAAATGAACTTGCGAAAGAAAAATTTCAGTACTATTATTTATTATCAATATCATAGATTGAAGGGAATCAATATGTAGTTATGAAATTATGACATATCTTTTGATTTTTATTTTTTTTAAAAGAAAGAGTAAACATGTAAGTTGGTTGGTTCAGTTCGGTTAACAAACGGTTTGAGGCTTCAAACTATAGTTGAACTAACCCACCATGATTATGTTTAAAAAAAGCCAAACCAAATCAATTATCTGTGTCAAACTGACCTGAACGAGTCCAAGCTAGTTCGATTTGATTGGTTTGGTTGGTTTTTTGACTTTTTTACCGAAGCCTAATAACATATTTTATAGTAGTATCTAATTAGACACCTCTACAATGATATCTCAAGTTTGAGAAGGAAGCAATTTAAGAAGAGCCATATTTAATCAAAAACTAGAGATTTAAAGATACAAAACGTTGTGGATGTCGATTTTTGAACTAATATTAAATTATACATCCATGTATTAGAGCTCTTTGATGTCACATACAATGTATATTAAGTCCATGTTTGGCCCCCATTTTTGGGGGTTGAAAATTTGTAGAATAGTGATTGAACTATTATACTTATTCATTACGCAGGTGGACTATATTAAGAAAGAAAAAAATGTTAAATTCTTGTTCATTCATTGAACTGTTAAATTGTATTCAATATTGTGCATTAAATACGTTTTATCCACCAGTAATTTTATAAATATTGGCATTATTTTGGTTCTTTTGGTCGTGGACGGGTTTTTCGGTAATAGTTTCTAGGAGAGAAAAATAGTCCAACAAAAATAAAATAGAAAGTCAATGTCCTAAATTTTCTTATGCAAAAATGGAGTTTCCATTCATCTCATTGGAGCTTATCACTGAACGTAATGCTCAATAAATTTAAATGATGACGTTTTACAGGTGTGAGGATTTACAGGTAACCAGTAGAGTTAGGTACACGAATGCACACAGACTAAAAAGAAAAACAACAAACTAAGCATTGTTTCTGTTACGCCTCCCTTCCGAGTCTCAATGTAAAAGTGCCATGTAACCAGAAAGTCAACAAGAAAGTCAAATAAATATCCATGCGGTCAAAATATGAAGGAATCAAACAAAATTGAAATCCTTGCACTGCAAGGTCGAAGTCCATATTGAGACACTGCCTCAAGGAAGAAGCACTATAACTTAGGCTGAAACACTGCCTAATGAAACAAAGAAATGAGCTGAAACTTTTCACTTAGAGAACCATCTCAAATATCTCTCCGACGCTCTCAAACTCGTCCGAAGCTCATGAAGCCGACGCTGTCTCTTTTAATATATTCGAAATTTTTTAAATAGTGATTAATATAACACTTGTAATAAAGTTTGTCAATGTGTCAGCCTATTATATAGAGCGATTGATCACTTATCAATATATTAATTATATGAATAGACGGTGAATTGAAACCTCAATTAGAGAGATGATGACATGTAGTTCTGATCCAAAGGTCACCAAGTCGGCCAAAGCAGTATAAATAGGTTCTCTTTGTAACTGAAAAATGATGGGCAATTTACGGTTGGAATTTGAACAATCATATATTCAAAGTATACACTTGAACTCCCAAGAAATTCATACAAACACTTGGTTGAATATTTTTCATCTTCTTAACAAGTTTATTGAACATAAATTTCAACCTACAATATAGCAACTTCTATACATATTTCATTTATTCTTCCATATTTTCCCGTTTGTCACCATATAGATTAGTTTGGCTGAACATTTATGTCTCTCGCATTTGTTTCACTCATCGGAGCCTGAACATTTATGTCTCTCGCCGCAAAATACCTCCCGTAGTAATTTCCTCCTTGTTACCGCCGTTACTCAGGTAGGAACGCTCTGAAATCGTGCTTGACTTGACATGAGTGAGTCTGACATCTGTTAGCTCATTTTCTAGGGTCAACAATTTCCAATGTTATTAACATTACAATACATAAGTAATAGGAAGACCTGTCCATAATAGAAGCCTGCGGGAGCGATTCAATAACCGGGCTTGCCATGCAGTTTCATCACTCTCGAATTACACACTCCTTGATGTGCTCGTATCCTAAACCATTTCTGTGCAATTCCTATTTCCTTGGCCACACAGACGTTCCAATGTATGCTTTTCCAAAATCAGCTCCAATTTCCTGTCGAAGTGGAATTATAGAATTCATTAGATTCCGTTAAATTTTATGATTATGTGGAGCTGAATAATTCTTGATAAGTTTAAAGAACTAAAAGAAGTTAAATCTTGTATATGATATTATTGAGACCCAATACTATGTACCCGGGCATGAAGTTTTGAAGCACTAGACATGTCGAGCAAACGCAAGAACTATGATGTCGCCCTTCGAGAGGGTGGAAGATTTGAAAGGAGGAATATAATTATTTTTTGGGCACATTTTATTTCCTATCCAATTGCAATGGTAACGTGTAGCTCTGGGCACGGTTTGATTTTGATTGATTTCTACTCTAGAAATCAAAACCAAATTAATCGATTTGAGTTAATTTCAACACAAACCAACCAACTCTAACTCTTAAACAGAACTGGATTAGTCGGTTTGGACTTTTGGTCCAAATTGATTTTATTAATTTTTTTTTAAAAAAATTGTCTAGGCTTGGGCTCACTTAAATTACAAAAACTAAAATGACTTTATATTATAAGAACTATTGACTAACAAATAAAATCAGATTAATAGAGATAGATCAATAGAAAACTTAAGAATTTGTTTTGTTTTTTATGCATTATGTACCCTAACTACTGAGTAGGGAAAAAAATGCTAATTATAATATAATGAGCTTGCGAAAGAAAATTTTCAGTGCTATTATTTATTGTCAATAGCATAGATTCAAGGGAATCAATATGTAGTAATGAAATTATGACATATCTTTTGATTTTTATTTTTCTTAAAAGAAAGGGTAAACATGTAAGTGGGTTGGATCGGTTCGGTTAACAAGCGGTTTGAGGCTTCAAACCATAGTTGAACCAACCCACCATGATTTTGTTTAAAAAAACCAAACCAAACCAAGTACCCGTGTCTAATCAAATCGAAAAACCAACCAAACCAATCAAATCGAACTATGGTTTGGTTGGTTTTTCAATTTTGTTTACCGAAGCCTAATAACATGTTTGATAGTATATCTAATTAGACACCTCTACAATGATATCTCAAGTTTGAGAACGAATCAATTTAAGAATAGCCATATTTAATCGAAAACTAGAGATTTAAAGATACAAAACGATGTGGATGTCGATTTTTGAACTAATATTAAATTATACATCCATGTATTAGCGCTCTTTGATAACACATACAACGTATATTAAATACCATTTTAAGGGTAAAATGGACAAGCAAATATAATTTCTGATAGAAAATAAACAAATAAAAGAGAAACAAACTTTGTAACTAACCTGTGAACATTATGTTCGAATGATCCTCATTTAAAAAGGTTGTTTTTGCTCCATAGATAGATAAAATGCTAGTCGAATTTTATTTAAGACCAAATACTAACCACCTCAAAACTTAATCCTCTAAATAATTTCGTTTTTTCACCCTACATAATGCTGAAACAAGCAAAAATGATAAAATGTGTGTGCCGAGTATGAAAGCATTATCCATCTTTTGAACTGGAGATAACACAGTGATCGATGAAATTCAAGATTTTGATAATAACTTTTTCATGGTCATCTTTCTTTTTTAATGGTTTCTTTTCATAGACTGTTCTATTTTTATTTTTTATTTTCTTTCCCTGAGAAACATGTAGGAATCAAGTCAATTCTGACACGACCAACCCGTCACATTCTGTCACTCGTAATTCCTATCCCGTAGGTGTCCAAGAATTCTCATCCGAGTGCAAATCAAAGTGGAGAGAAAAAAATTGACCTAATTTGGAAGAGAATAACAAGCATTGTACCAAAAATTGACTGGCAATATTGTGAATAATAACAAGAACCAATGATGAAGTGTGCACTCTCTCTTGCAGGCCTGTTTGTTTGCTGTTGGTCTGAGGTTGCCGTAGAACTCGCTGTCCCTTCCCTTTTAACACCTGTCTCAACTTTTACAACCCCGTCCCCACAATACCCAGCCTTATATTTATATAGATATAGATATAGATATAGATATGTCGATACGTATAGTAGTCAATCCGGATTTTAAGCCTTCATTTCAAGAAACATTTTTATTTTTAGGAAAAAGATGAGAGATATTGGTGGGATCGCTGTCATTTAATGTTGTTAACCTCGTTTGTTTTAAAAAGGAGTATTTTGGGTATTGAAGGGGAGGCTGCTTTTTGAGAGGTTAGGTGAAATTTGGGCTTCATAGTTATCAAACACGTAAATCTTGGTGGTGGGTTTTTGTTCTGAAAATTTCCCGGAAAATTTGGAATCTGGATAGTCTTGATATTCAGGCAAAGTTTCTGGTGAGATTTGAAAACTATCTAGAGTTTCCGGGAAATTTTTTGACATGGGCTCTGCACAATCTTGATTTTGAGGGAGTTAGGTTACAAATATTTGGTAAAACATTGTAATTTATTTTTCCGTTCCAGCTCTGTTTTTTGTTGGTCTTCTGGGGTTGACAAGGTCAATGTAATATTGTAATTTGTTTCGAAAACTGTCATGGAATTGCAAATGGGATTATGATGTTGAAATTATTTACCTGTCTTTTGGAGAGTATTAAAGATTGGAGTTCCGATCAGAGTTCAGTGAGATTTCAACAGTTACACCAAATTGTTTTTGGATGTAATCACTGGTAAAGATTGGTTCCGATGTTACAGATTTGGTAAGAAACAACAAAATTGTGTGCGCAAAAAGTTGATAAATTGGCGAGATTCCTCATATTGTAAGAGGATCAAGGAACCAGAAGTATAAGGATGTCATTATAGGGTTCTTTTAGTTTTTGTAAATATATGGTGACTATGAGATTGTTAAGTCTTTTGGGTCATTCTTTTGGATGTTCTGCATCTGGGGAGCGTCTAGTTTCTGCAGCAAGAGATGGGGATCTTCAAGAAGCCAAGGCTTTATTGGAGTATAATCCTCGCCTTGTGAGGTATTCGACCTTTGGCGTTCGCAATTCTCCCCTACATTACTCGGCTGCTCAAGGTCACCACGAGGTATATTATAATTCAGTGCAAGTTTTTTGAATATGTTTAGTCTCAAAGAAACGGTGTTGGATGGTGATTATATTATTTGTACCTTGTATTTAGATTGTTTCCCTCTTAGTTGAATCTGGAGTTGATATTAATCTCAGGAACTATCGAGGGCAGGTAAAATTTTCCCTTTTTCCTCTTTCTTTCAATTCTAATTTGGATGGTTATTTGCAAGACTGCATTTATTTATAATTTCAATTCCTTCGATGCTATATAACAAATAGATGATTAATTGCCCAAACAGACTGCTCTGATGCAAGCTTGTCAATACGGGCATTGGGAGGTTGTTCAAACTCTGATTCTATTCAAAGCCAATGTATGACTGTTCGTTTGGTGGTATATTTTTCTATATTTCTTGCAGGATCTAACTGAATGACTTTTCTGGGATAGGGTCACAACTTATTATATTGTTGAATTTTAGATCCACAGAGCTGATTATCTTAATGGAGGAACTGCACTGCACTTAGCTGCTCTGAATGGCCATTCCAGATGTATCCGGATTCTCCTTACTGATTACATTCCTAGCATTCCTGATTTTTACAGCATCTTAAGGAAAAGATCAAAAAATGATGCAACCATTTCGGAAATTGATGATAGGTACCGAATATCATAATTTTCTTTTAAACTACTTAAATTTTCTATTTGCAGTATGCATATTAATTTAATAATCCTTTTGCCCTTTTAAGTGCACTCTACGAGGTCATCAATAGACCTGCTGATGGTGGCGTCACTGCCCTCCATATGGCTGCACTTAATGGGCACGTTGAAACTGTTCAACTCCTACTGGATTTAGGGGCTTCCATTTCCGAGGTCACTGTGGAAGATGGAACTACAATTGATTTGATTGGCAAGTTCTTTATTTCTTTTTGCATTCACATATCGTTGATGGATTTTGGTTTTAGTATGCATTATTATCTGTTTAAATATGATATGTCACATCAAGAATGATAGTTTCTCATCGCCGTGTGGATCAGTAGTGTTCCCTTTTGCAGAATGAAATTTCTGGAAGTCATTTGATATATCATTTACGGTTTTGCTTCTTTGAAAGTGCATGCTAGTGGATGTGGGAACAAATTGACAGCCAATTTCAGCGAGAGAATGTTCTGTTGATTTCCAGTAGTCAGTCATCTAATATTACATGATTTCTTTATCTCAAAGAATGACGACTTTCTCATTTATGGATTTGATTCCATTTATTTGTGGATTGCTTAATGAATTGGTTCAGGTTTACAGTGGATTGCCTGCCTCTAAATTAACTAAGAAGGGACTTGTGAAATTCTAGATACTAAAATCCAGTAGCAAATAACAATACATAAATTTCATTTATTTTCTTAAATTCCACATTTGCTTCTTCTGATATCTCCCGCCCTCCCTCCCTCTCCCTTCATTCAATTTCCAATTTTTACAAAATTGTTGCAGCAAGAGGCATTATGATTCTAGGAAAAGCATCTATGTCCAATTCCCTTGTTTGGTTCTCAAACTAAATATTCAAATATCGAACTTTGTTACCTAAATTTAAAGGAACATTTTTCTCACATTCTAAGTTTGAGATGCGTATTTATCTAAGATTTGCTGGATCAATAGTGGTATTTCTATACTTGTATCATTTCATGACAATATTACAATTCAATTGTTAATCTACACATGTGGAATTTAACATTTCCTAATTGATGTAGATGCAACTTTTTAAAACTTATCTAGTTTATATCCTATATAATCTTATATTACAAAGATTTAGATATGAAGTCAAGCCTTCCTTTTATTTTCCCTTTTTGGCATAAAATGCTTATATAATAGATCTTAGTCACCAATATGAGACAGGAAGTAGAGCGTGGAAAATCCTACTTTCATAAACTTCCAAGTGCTTGTTGTTACAGTTTTCTAACTAATTAAATCATGAATTATGTCAAACCTTACATTTATTGTTGTTCCAAACAACACGAAACGAGAGCAGATCCCATTTTCTGTTTTGATGATTGGGTTTTCTGGAACATATGCACACGTATGTCTGTACGCGTGTGAGGATGTAAGAGAGCTTCCATAAATAATGAATTTATGCAATAATGAAGGAAGAAAGGACTTTAAGTTGGAAACTAAGCTGATGCGTCCGTGAGCAAAGATTTTACGTCTAAAATAAGCTTCAGTCCTATAGTAAATGATCAAGATGTAAAGCTTATAGCGTGAGTTTGATTTCATAAAAGGCCTTCTTGAGATCTAGTCTAATGATCCATACTGCTCTACTTAGTCTCTCTCTTTAAGCATCAGATATTGAAATAAAAGATGCAGTGCATTTAATTTCTTGAATGTATACTTTCTTTTGCTCTGGATTGGAGCAAGAGAAGCTCGAAAGCAGATACATGTTCTTATTTGATTCATAATTGATTATGAAAGCATTTAACAAGACAGCCTCTTTTATTAATATAAAATAACATTCAAGCAGTGAGCACCCACCCATTACATGTTTCTTGACCTGATAATGCTATTAGATTAAATTTAAGAATATTTACTTTTTTTGCAGGTCCAGGAAGCGCACCCCTCCATTATGCTGCTTGTGGTGGTAGTGCACAGTGTTGTCAGGTCTGTATATTTCAGGTCAAACGTAATTTTCGATGTGAATGGACATGAGCTGAACATATAATCGTTTTCACTATTTTCAGCTTTTGATTGCAAGGGGTGCCAGTCTGACTGCAGAAAATGCTAATGGGTAAGCAAGTGACTAATTTTCATGTTTCAATGGGTCACTCTTAACATATTTCTTCTGACTTCGCATGAAGCATGTTTGTCTAAGCTTAAAAGTAAGTAAAAGTTAATTTTAAGTAACTTTTTATTTTCATGTTTTGTATAAATTACTTTTCTTTTAAGAAAAAAAATTATTTATTTCGAGAGTAGCATTTACTGTAATGTCAAGTAACTTAATGTCAACTTGGATCAATAATTTTTAATTTTTTTATTCTAGAGCTTATTTACTTGTACATTTAAAAGCTTACCGACATTCTATGCACTTGTTTGGAGCTGCTTTGTAAAAGGTTGGAAATTGATTTTCCAAGTTCCAACCGTTGAGCACAAATTTCTAAAAACCATGTGAGTGCAAGTCAAAATTGGCTGCCAGGTGGGGTCCCTTCAAAGGTTGGAATCCTGCTTAAAAGTGGATTTTAATTGAAAACAAACAGGTTCTATATATCATTCCTGGGGTTAGGGTTGGTTAGGGTTATCTGTGGCTGCTTTCATACATTATCTCCTTTGATGATTGGTCGTAGTATTTTGAAGTTCCGTTATTTTATTACTTCTTGTTAACCAACGAATTTGTTCTCTTACTTAACTATTTGTTTCTATTTGTTCAAAGTTGGACTCCCTTGATGGTTGGCCGTTCATGGCGTAGAGATTCGCTCGAGGAAATTCTTAGCAGGAGTCCAGAAAGCCAACCACAACTTAGTCCTTCACCATATTTATGTCTTCCTCTTATGAGCATCGTTAATATCTCTAGGTGAGCCAAAATGACACGCTGCTCCAGTAATTTTTTAAAAATAATCAAATCTCTCAATGAGAGGGAAAAAAAATTAGAATGCTGATATAGCATTGATGGCCTTTGCCTCTATTTGTTTCTAAACTAGATCTTATACAATGTTGAATGCAAGATTTAAATGAATATGCATGGCTCCTCTATAACAACCTAAGTTTCTAGATGAAATGATTCAATATAGTATTAGAGTAGGCAAAAGAACTGTGGGTTCAAGTCTCGGTGCCTTCCATTTATGAAAATTGTGCACATGTTTGACATTTGATTGGAAAATGAATCGAGCCTGTACGTGAGGAGGCATGTTGAAGATAAGATTTAAATTAATGCACGAGCCCCTCCATAATAGCTTAAACTTTTAGATGAGAATTATGAACATACAATGACATGGCGAGAAAATTAATTACAGTTCTATTATACAACGACATGAATGGTTGCAATTGAGCTCTCTTTTGTTTCTTTTGCAGAGAATGTGGATGGAGAGGCAATGACATGCTGTCCACATGCATAGATCCTTGTGTTGTTTGCTTGGAAAGGAAATGCACAGTTGCTGCAGAAGGTATATTAATTCAAACTCGCAGTATATTTAGCACAAAGGATCTCATTCTCTGTTTTCCTTTCCTAGTTATGTAGTGAAATTTTTATTAACAATGTGTACTTGAGCACACAAAGTATATGGCAATACGGGTATTGTACCGCCCACACGACGTTGCTACTAATGTATAAAATATGAACGTTTATTTTCTTTTAATAGGCTGCTTGGGATCTCTTGACAGGGGTGGGGTTTAATTTAGTTCATCGTCGTCAAAATGCCAATTGCTGTTCTCTGCTAATATATATGAACTTCATACTATTTTGACAGTTTCCATTTATTTCTTATCGTGTTACCTTAAATTTTTCATCCTGAAATATCCTTGTTTTCCATTCTTTGCAGTAAGTTCTTGATTGTGTGAGATTTCGAGCCATTAATATGGCCATGATAGCAAAAATATTGAATTTATAACTATGTTATAGAAAACTTGCTACATAGGCATTTTACTCCAATGCGATGACATCATATGCAAATGAATGTAAGATGCTTGTTTTTCAGGTTGTCTCCATGAGTTCTGCACTCATTGTGCTTTGTATCTATGCTCCACAAATAGCATCTCTACCGTATCTCATGGTCCCCCGGGCTCAATTGCTTGCCCACTCTGCCGGCATGGTATAATTTCTTTCATTAAGCTTCCGGACACAAGGTCAATATGCAAGGATATTTCAAGAACAAGTCTGTCCTTGACTTTTTGCACTTGTTCGACTGAGGTTCCTGAACACACTTTACTGGAAACCTCATTATGCAAGCCGGATTTCTCTTGTGCTCGGATCTCCCCACTCGGTGGTTCTTTCCGCTCTATTAGCTGCCAAAGGTTTCCATCCGTGAAACTCCGACCAAGCCTTTGTATGGGAGCTTCGGACACTACTCCTTCTTTGGTTCCAAGATCGGTTGGCCGTAACTTGAGGAATCAACTGGTTAGATGTTCAAGATCCAGCTTTAGGCGTTCCACTTCTGAGAACGAAGGGAAAAGATGGTTATGCTTTTTTAGTCAATCTATGGAAACTGGAAGCACCTGTTGAAGATTAATGGATTCAGGACATAAAAACTACTTCTGCACAGTAACATTTTATATTTGATTTTTGAAAAATTGGTAAATTATTGCCATTATTTTTGTTCAGAAGATGTTAATAGCATCTTTGGTGAAAATTTGTGTAAATATGTGGAATCTCATATGATATCTCTACAATCTTACGGTTTATGCGCTTGAATACTTGATTTGTCTCTCTCTAGATCAGTCTCTAATATGTAGATATTTGCATTAGAGAGAAATAAAAGAAGAAATTTATATATATGAAAATCCAAGACAGAGAAAGTTGAAGAGAAGAAATACCATTACATGTTGGCTTTCAACAACTGTAGGTTATGTTTGTTAGGCAAGATTTTAACTTTTAATTGTTATTTAATACTATCCTATATTGTCTAGTTTACTTTTTTGTAAGATAGTCACTTTATATCAAGTCGTGTGTCCAGACGAGCTTGTAATGATTGTCTTGTGTTGTGTGAATGCGTTTGTTGACTAAGATTGTCTATAAATATGTTATGCGATGTAATGATTTGAAATCTGTCGTTGTTTATAAATACCATTTAAGGGTTAGAGGTCTCACATCTCTTCCAATGGTGATCGCTTTGTTTACATTCTCTAAAGATTGGTCTCTTTAGATCCTATCATTGAAATGTATAACCCTTTTTCTTTTTAATTTGTTGAATTTGATCTAGCATATACATTACACCTTGATATTAATCTCCCTCAATCATGATAGGAGTTAGGTATTCTATCAATCTATAAAATATGAACTAGTCACTCTTTTGATAGTTGAACCATCACATTTGGTCAAAACATGTCAAAATATATCTTAATAAAGCTTAGCTTTTGATGTAGAACTCTAAAACTTGACGTTTACAAACTGGTCGTGCCTAATTTAAAATTAAAAGAAACAATAATTATAATTACAATAAAGTGGCAACCTCAAAACCGAACAAATCTCTCTCTCTCTCTCTAAAACTTTGACGATGGATTCTGCGAAGATCCGAACAATGTGGACATAGTCAAAACTCAAGTCTAGTTTATGTCTTGTAACGAGTTAGTTATTGCAAAAGTTTTGACATATTTTTCAGTTTCCAATTCAAATGTGTTTAGTTTGCAAATGTCGTGACTTGGGACGATTGCATTCACATGTATGGAATCTTGGGTCCTATAATTTAGTTATTAATCCTTGTTTGGTTTAAATAAAAATCAAATTTTAATATATTTTGATAAACGTTGAACATATTTGGAAAGTAAATTTGCAAATTGTCAAGAAAAATAATTGAAGTTGCATGATCAAACATCTTTTTAGACGAAAAAGTTGTTTGACACAATTTAGAGATGAATTTTTTGTAGTAATATATATTAAAATTTGATAATTAATAAATATGACCCTCGGACTGTTCCAATGAAATATTTTATTTTATTGGGATTGCATCATTTATAGGTTTATTTATAGGCTATGGAGACTTCTATTCACATTGACCAGTGTGTCCTAAACTGTTCAAAATAAGAAAAATAATTAAAGGAATGACGAGAAAATTCCAGGGTGATTTTTTGTTTGTCTCTTGAGGCTCGATAGAGACCCCAAAAAAAAAAAAAATGTATTTCTTTAAATTACTTTTACAAAATGGAATTTTTCATAGTCAAAATGAACTCATTCATTCATTTATTTGTTAATTGTGGAATTGCATAGATACGAGTACGAAATGAACCAATTCACGTATGTTATGTTATTGTACAAATACTAATCTAACAATTCAACTACAACACGTCTAGATAACATTTAGCCCATGTTTGAGTTCATTATTCAAAAATTTCAACTACATATTCTTTCAATAAAATAATTTGTACGTAAACTAAAAAAATTTCTTCACTTTTTAACCATACATTCTCCAAAAATTTACTATTACAAAATTCATTCTTCTAAAAAAGAACCCAAATAAGGGCTTAATTTTCACCAAACTACGTTAGAAATTATACAAGAACCATGAAACATAAGTTTTTCTACTCCAATAGTACTACAACTAGACAACATCGAAAGTAATTGTTAAAAAAGAAAAATATGTTGTACATAGTATATAATTTTAAAGAGTGGTGGTATTTGGTATCACTAGTGTTTAACATTAATTTAGATGGCAACATTAGTGATATTAAATTATAGGTTCAATTAAATGAATTACGTAATTTCATATTTAATTGAACCTATCACATAATTCTATAAAGAGTGGTGTTCTAATGCTAAATAACATTATTCAATTTTAAATGGTTATTAATGACTATTTATGAACTTTACAAGTGTTGTGATGTTGTTTGGACGAAATTAAGTCATTGTTTCTTCACACTACCTCCAAGAACTACAATACCTGAAAAGTTAGAGGAAATCATACACAAATTATATACTAATAATTGACTAGATTATGTATACGCAAACACAATACACAAGAAGTTTTGAATATGACACAAGATATGGAAACTCTTAAAATATTATTATAAAACTTAGAGTGCATTTTACGAAAAATAGTATAAACAAATACACATTCAACACAAAAATATTTTTTGGCTTCAAATAATTTAATATCAACATGTCCATGTAATATTTCAGGGCATGAAGTGTCAAAATAATTTAGAATTTTTTTAATTACAATTATAGATCTAATATTATATAAATCATGAGTCAATTATAATTATGACAAAAGTCAACTATACTATGATTTTTAGCTTCAAATTTCTGCTTATTGATAATTAAAAAACAAACTAATTATCCCACGGAAGGGGACATAAAGTGGGAGATCCTTATCCTACGTGGGTTTTTGGTTCCATTGGTGACCACCCTTTTGGAGGCACAAAATGTCGAGCACAAAGGCAAAAGAACCCATGAATATATATGCATGAGAAAGTGCGAAACTTTGTACTTCCAAGAAGATGGGATCCACTCAAGTAACACTCGCGTTAAACTTAAAACTTAAGCAACTCTTTTTGAGCATGCTATTTAGCCCCTTGAAATTAAAATCTAATCCATGTGATTTTAACGTAGTATTAAATGATAAATACAATTAAATAAATAATTCAATTTCATTTTTCATTTAACTTATTATTCTTTTGAAAGTATATATTTCAAAAAGAAAAGTTGCTCTTAAATTTAGCTTTAAAATTTTTGACATATTTGATCGTGTTCAAAATAAATTTTTTTATTTGCTTTATGTGTGGCATGCCGTGATAATGAGCAAAACGAACAAAAATCAATTTTAAATATGTTCAACAATCTATCTTCTAGCAAATAATTTCAATGTTTGCTAGCTTAACACGTGTTTTGATTTCAGGAAATTTATAATCAACTAAGTGAATCTTCTCTATCACTAACGTTTGATATGGTTCTAAATTAAGACTTTCTTTAATGGGATCTGAAACACAATGGGGTAGAAGCACTGAATCAAGACTGAGAACAGATGGAAATTGTTGTGCCTCGCCTCCGAGGCTTAAAAAGAAAGTGTCACGTAGCAAGCTTCGTAGACAGAAAGTCAACAAGAAGTCAAACAAAAATTTATGAGGTCAAAATACGAAGATGTCAAGCAAAATCGAATTCCTTGCACTGCAAGGACGAAATCCAAGCTGAGGCACTGCCTCAAAAACGAAACTACCTAAAGAAACAAAGAAATGAGTTGAAACTTTCCACTTAAAGGACCACCTCGAAGATTCCTCCAAGGCTCTCAAACTCGTCCGAAGCTCACGAGGCCGGTGTTGTCTCTTGTAATAGGTTTGATGATTTTCTAGAAGTAATTGATGTAATACTTGTACTAAAGTTTGTCAATATATCAACCTATTGTATAAAACTGCTGATCCCTTATCAATGTATTAAATGCATGAATAGACAGAGATGTGACGTCCACGTGGTTCTGATTCAACGGTCACCACGTCGGCCAATGTAGTATAAGTATGTTCTCTTTGTAACTTAAAAATGGATTGGATTATTGATTGGAATTTAAGCAACCATATATTCGAAACACTTAAACTCTTGAGTGAAATATACAAATATTTGGTTTATTTTCTATCTTATTTACATGTTTATGAGCTACAAATCTCAACATACAAGACAGCAATTTATATACGCATTTCATCTATCATTCCACGTATTTCTATTTCTTATTGCATAGATTAGTTTTATTCGTTGGAACTTGAACACTTTTGTCTCTAGCCTCAAAGTACATCCCGAGTCCATTTCATCTTTGCTACTGTCGTTATTCCGGTAGGAACGCACCATAATCGTACTTGACTTGGCGTGAAAGGGCCCGACATCTGTTGGCTCATTTTCAGGGATCAACTGAATTCATGGGGAAAAAAGTTAAAAAAACAAATGAAAAAAATATTAAAAAATGAAGTGGAAACGGGTTGTTCGAATTCACATTAAACCTCAATAATTTACTTTTTCAAGAACCATTTTTTCTTCAACTATGTTATTTGTACAATTATATTTGACAATAATGATTGACAAAATTCAAGCCATTGATTTAAAAAATTATTTGTAGTGGTAGTCGTCTTACGTGACATACATATGACAGTTTGTTATTTAATGCATTAATATGATAGTTTTTTATTGTTTCATACATCAAATAACAAAATGTCATGTATATGCCTCGTAAATTGATTACCAGTAGTTTTCAGTATGAATAATATTATTTAAAAAATAAATTTTAAAATGAATGAATGTGATGTTGCTAAGAGTGAGTTGTCACATAAGTGTGCATTGAGGTTGATGAAATGAGGTTTTCAAAGTCAAACCAAAAGGCCTAGCATTTGGTGAAACCATAAATTGTCACCTGCTTTGCTTGCCCTGATTATGTAATTTAGAAATTAACACTAGATACCAATTCTTTTAAAATATATTTTTCTCTTTTATTTTCAACCACATATTCTTCAATAAAATAATATTACACGTAAATTCAAACTTTTTCTTATTTTTTAACCACATATTTTCCATCAAAACACTATTTAAAGTGCAAGAATAATGTGGCTCAAACATGGTGTAAATGTGTTCCATTTTTTGTGCTAATTACTAATGAGTATTTATTGCTGCAAATTCAAAAATTCAACCCTCTATGCAACATATTTACTCCTTCCCTCTCTGTAAATTTACTTTGCAGGTTTTTTTTCTAAATGACTGGGATGCCCCCTTGATAAGTCTTTATCAAATGGCCGGCTTAAATCTCACTATATTTGTTTTGTTTTGTCTTGTACTCTAATTATTTGATAAATTCCTTCAAAGAAAACTTGATGGGATCTTTCACTTGAGCCAAGATTTTTGTCTTTTTAGTCATGAGACACTGTTACTTCAGATGATATTGTAAGTATTAAGCTTCAGTCTGGTTGATTTTTCTCAAGGAAATATGGAGTTTATTCTTGAAATCAAAGAAAAAGGGTCTCTTTCTCCATCTCAGCAGCCATATTTTCTCTTTCAGCCACCTACACCTTCTTCTTTCAGTGTTGTTCATACAGGTGGGTTCAATTTGAACAACAGGGTGAGTTCAAGTATATTGCTGATTATTATAATCCTTGCCATTATTTTCTTTATCTCTGGTTTGCTTCACCTTCTTGTTAGATTCCTATTGAAACCTAGACATAGGGATCCTGATGAATTAGACAATGTGACTGTCCTTCAAGGCCAGTTGCAGCAACTCTTTCATTTGCATGATTCTGGTGTTGATCAGTCTTTTATTGACACCCTCCCTGTATTCAATTACAAAGCCATTATAGGAGTGAGGGATCCATTCGATTGTGCTGTTTGTTTGTGTGAATTTGAGGCTGAAGATAAGCTTAGGCTTCTGCCGAAGTGTAGTCATGCCTTCCACATGGAGTGTATAGATACTTGGCTGTTATCTCACTCCACTTGCCCTCTTTGTAGAGCAAGTTTGATTCCTGATTTTTTGCAAAAAAGCAATTGCTCGCCAATAGTCCTTGTTCTTGAATCTGGAAGTGAAAGTTCAAGAGAGATTGTTTTGGATAGGGAGGGTGGATTAGACACCAGTAATTCAGTTTCAAGCGGGAATTCTAAATTGAGTGTTCACTGTGATGATGAATTTAAACAACCTCATGAAGATCCAGAGCCTAACTCTTGCGAAATTCAATCGAAGGACGAGGGCAATCAGCAAATAGTTGTGGGTTCGGGAGGAAAACTTCTTAGGGTAAAGCTTGGGAAGTTCAAGAATGTCAATGGTCAGGGTGAAGGTAGTAGTGATAGAAGTTCTGATGCAAGAAGGTGCTTCTCCATGGGGTCTTTTGCTTATGTAATGGATGAAAATTTATCGTTGCAAGTTCCCATTAGAAACCCTATGAAGAAACAATCGACCAAGAAACCTACTTTGCCATTGACACCAGGTCATAGGCAAGCATTGTCTGAATGTGGATGTGATTCAAGAAGAGAATTCATCGGTTCTGAAGCAATTAGGATTGCTGAAATTCAATGCGGCAATGATAGTATTATTACTAGTGGCAGTGACAAAAAGGCCATTGGGAAAAGCAAGAGGGAAAGCTTTTCTCTTTCAAAAATTTGGCTAAGGGGAAAAGGGGATAGGCATAATGCAGCCACAGTCGAGTCGTCCAGGCATGCGTTTTCATTCCGGATTCCCGGTAACCAGAATATGATGGCTAACGACGAGTTGAAGCCCAATAATGGTGTTCGTGGTGGTAGGAGGATAATATCTGAAATCGACACCAGTAAGTGGGAAAATGGAGGAAGTGAATTGGGTTGTGATGATGAAATCCAGAGATATAACAGCCTGGAATTTCAAGAAAATGCACCATCTTTTGCAAGGAGAACTCTTCTTTGGCTCATGGGAAGACAAAACAAGGTTGTTAACTTATCTTCTACCTCTAATGTTTAGTTTTTGTTTTCCATTTGTTTTTTTTTTTTTTTTTTAGGGGGCAGTTTAAAGGAACGAAGACTTCATTATGAAGAAAATCCATGTACAAAAACAAATATCAAAATGCTTATTATTTTTTAAGTGAATGAGATGATCATCCTTTTCTGAAATTGTCATGATTCGTTCATTTTCTCCTTGCCTTAGTGTTTCCCTGTAGGATTTGTTGTTATGAATTTCTTATGTGTTTTGAGTGTTGAAGACATAAAGTTCCTCTCTCTAATTGCTTGAGTATGTAGATAAAGTTGTTCAACACGTTACGCACAGACCTAGACTCTTTTGAGATCTGGATACCACCTATTTATAAAGATACACGTAACAGAGTGAGTTTAAGTATAATAACATGATTAATTTCATAATTACTTTAATGGGATTAGTTCCATTATTACTACAACGACAATAACAAACTAAGTATTTCATTACTTTGTTCTATTATCGGTAGCTTCCCCGATTACTTCCCGAAATACCAAAAAAGAAAAAAATGTACATGTGTTGTTGGAATATAATGGCTTAAAGACAATGAACTTCAAACTTTCNACCGAAGCATGGGGTGTTGAACCGTATGATCTAGAAGACGCTGATAAAAATTGCAAAAGTCTAGTTCATAAGGGCATAGTGCGCATAGCTGATACTAAGTTTCCCTTACCATACAGGGCTAAGAGCATTTCCAATATGCTCCTTATTTTTAAAGAGCATATTCTATCATTTGGAGAGCATCTATAAATTTAGAGAGTTAAAATTTTGAAGTACTCCAACAATCTCTTTTAACACTTAATTTTACTACTACCAAAAAATATTTATTATTTTTGTTTATCTTTTATTTTAACTAGCTTTTCTTTAGATTATTTTATTGTTTTCCTACATTGAAAATTGAAACACTTTAAATGCATTTAATTATAAAGAGCGAGTTTGGCTCTTCAACCCACTCTCTAAATTAAAATGTTAATTTAAAGAGTCACTTGAAGCATGATTTTGAATATTGACTCTTTAAAATAGAGAACGTTTCATCTTTAAAAAGTTTCTTGTAGAATGTTCAAAACATAAATTTCACCGGTCTTTGCATTATTTTCCCCCCTCCAATGTAACTTATAAAAGGTATATGACAGCAACAGAGTATTATTGTCCGCCATACGATGCTTTATAGTGAAGCACGACATGGTGAAAATTGTCGATCACGTTACTCATTCACAATAATATTAAAATTTAACAAATAAATGCCAAGTCGATCTTAAGATCTCCAATGTTCATACCGTTTATTTCAAGGTCCTTTTTCAATAATTCCTAACTCACTATGTTTCCATGGAAATGGCCTCCCCTCCGATGCTTGTGAATGCATATTTGAAGTCCTAGAAAGATCTCTATAGATATTTGAGACAACAACAAAAGGACATCGAAGTAAGATGGGGATTGCCTAAAAAGACAAGATTCAAATTCAAAAATACTTTTCTTGAAGTAAAACTGTAACAAGGGCGTTTGCATTTAATTGAGGGCATTTGTATGTATGTGAATATGAGTCAGTAGACTTGGCTGGACGTAGAGAGAGATTAATGGTTAATGTTATTACAATCAAGGGGGACGATTGAGGGCCTCTGTCAGCTGTAGTTACATGTATCGGTCCACACGGGCTGCAACCTTTTATAGTCGAGCTTGACCGTTGAAGCTGGTTGTGCAAGGGCCAACCCTTCAACAAGTGGTTTAAGCCCCAAATTTAGCCTTAAAGAATGCACAGGATGAAACATGGTGGCGTTCCCGAATTTAATCACGATAATCAAAACAAATCTTCAACTGGCTCTCAAATGGTGATGGCCATATAAATCTGTTAAACCTGTCGCAATAAAAGAGTTAGATCTTTGTTAAACAACAAAAAACTCATAAAGGAATAACGGCGAACTCATAGCCCTATTATGCGAATCTCGGGAAACAGATGTGAGCATTTCTAAATGCTAGAACCTGTAATTAAAAGTAGCGAAACTGTTTTCATTAAGTCATTCCACATCGACAAAAATTGGTATCAAAGCACATGTGATTAGAGATATAACATAACCAAAGAAAGAAAGACATATAAGTTGGTGAATAAAACGTGAACAGATAAAATAATCGGTTACAATGACTGTCACATGTCACTAACTAATAAGCGTGATTGGGATGAATGCTATGTTGAATTTTAAAGTCAGTTGTTTGGAAAGTGCGAAATTAAATTATAGGAGGATTGTTCGGTGCCTCAACCACCATGTACTTTGAAATATGAAGAGGACACGTGAAATTCTAGTAGGCCCAGAGTTCTTACAATCTTAATGCCCCTCAAAAGTAAGTAAATAGATCTGAAACATATAAAATGCGGTTAATTTTGTTGTGGTCCAAGTTATTATTACGGCAAATACAACCTACTATCAACCAAGCCTATATAGCCAGAAGCCCATTGCCTAGAAACCTATCAAGCCTCATCTTTCTATTTGGGAGCCCACTATTAAAAACCCAATCGGCTCGTAAACCAAATCCTCCGTGTGGATTACAAAATAACCTGGATATGTGGCCCAAGTTGAGAAAGTAAGTGACAAGCCCAAGTCCACAATGGTATTGAATACATTCATAGCAACCAAATATGGATAATTGGGCCACACTTGGCCCACCATTCTATTATGGTAATATAATCCCCTTGGATGAAAATGCTTGGAGGAATTACGAGGAGAACATACGGCGCAGGTTTGGTTGGTAGAAATGACTGGATAATGTAATGTACAAGATTTTAGCTATTTTCAGATATTATGTAATCCTGAATATCATACATGCTACGATGCATCTCGACAAGACAGCATTTCAAACCTCTCCTCTTAAGCATGCATAATTATGTCGAGTCTAGTATTCATTAATATTCAGTTTTAGGTTAAATTCTGAATGATTGGATTATAATATGTTTTGAAAAAAGAAAAAAAATTCTGATCAGTCCATTTCTCGTACTAAGATTAATAGGTTAACTTTTTCAGTGATTCCTTATCGTATTTGTATGCTTCCTTTTAAAGTAGATTTCTTTTAGGACATGTTATCTTTATTATTTTCAAACTATTTTCTGTTTTCGATTTTCAAAATAGTGAAAACGCGTTCTCTTTCTCATTTTCGAAAATGCGTTTTTGAAAACAAGTTAAAAATTTACAAAGAAAATCAAAACGATTGTCATTTTGGTTATTTCCAGTTATAATCAAGTCAAAATTTTCAAAACGCGTTTTAAAGTGTTTTCAAAACAATGTTTAAAAATGCCAAAAAAAAAAAATATTTTCAACAATTTTAAAATAGACACTCAAAATACAAAATTCAAAATGAATTCAAAACTCAAAATACAAAACTGAAACATAAAGGAACCGTCTCTTAGTTTTCTCAAATAAATGCATTTCTTATAGTACAACTGGATATGTACATATTGGGTGTCTGGGTCGTAAGTTTTCTCCAATATGGTTTTTCAATAAGTTGGCTTTGTTTTGTTGAATCGGCCCATAAGTCTTGGTCACGTATTCAAATACGAAAAAAATCGAAACTACCATGTTATAAGAGAACATTTTCAGAACCCTTTTCATAATTTATGTCCTAACTCAAGATTTTTTATATAAAAATACATAACAATTGATTTATATAAGATAAGAATGTGATCTGAATTGGTGGTTTGAGAATAATTGATTTTTCTCTTCCTCATCATATTTATTCCTTAAAAATTTGTCGTAGATATTGTCTTCCCCATTTTAATGTCTCGAGAATTAGGAAAGAAGAGTAAATTGTGACTCCATCAATTCATAATTTCCTCTACGTACTTTCGGGTGACAACCACCATTCTGCATATCACAATAGGGAGGCATTTAGAGTGTTTGGTTTGCCGTTTTGAAGTCATTTTCAATTTTCTAACACACTCAAAATATGTTTGGTATGTTATTTTCAAAAAAAAAAAATGTTTTCGAAAACAAGGAAAATTTACAACATAAAACACAAAATGACTTTTTGACATTTTGAGCGTTTTTAATGAAAACACTCAAAAAACTCAAAACAAGGAAAATAAACTTAAAACTTTCTCAACTTAAAATAATTAATAAAATCACACAAAACCTACCCAAATACAAATATCCATCTCTCTATCTTTCTAAAATTGATATTTTTTACTAAATAATCAAATTAATTGAAAAAAAATGTGATAAAATTATTTCCAAATTTTTTAAATAGAACTCGTTTTTTGTTTTGAGAAACAGTTTTTCAGAATGATAAACTAAACGTATTTTCTGCAATCTTAAAATAATCCTTCAAAACAGGAAATAGAAAATGAATTCAAAATTGAAAACAAAAAACAAAAACGCAAACCAAACGCACCCTTAGATTTCATACAAGTATGTAAAATTGTGACATTTGTATTTCATGTGATACCCTTAATAACTTGTGTGATGTATAAATGAAATGCAGTAATTGTGGTCTCTGTAATTTATACGTGTGACATCTCACAATGACGATGAAGAAAGAAAAAATAAGTGTTTTTTCTCTCTTAAAAAAAAAAAAAAGGTCTCATTCAAACTAGGTGTCATTAGTTCTTTCTTATTTGTCCAAATCATGTTTGCTTGTTCTTAAAGAAGTATTTTCTAAAAAAAAATGCTTCCTTGTGAAGGAAGTATGTATAAAAATCGTTTTCGACAAATATATGATTTGAAAATGAGTTACACTTACTTTGAGCAACCAAATGTGCGCATTTGATTAGTTAAATGGGGTAAAGGTTGGTAAGTCAAAATATAATCATTCCCAAATAGAAAATGATAATAACAAACGTGAATTGACTTAGTGATACACCTATGTGTGCACAATGATACAATGCACAAAGTAACAATGATCACGTCCAAAGGATTTTAGCATTCGTCGAATATCATATCAACAATTACAAGTATGACACTATCTTAGCATTTTTAGGATACTGAGAAAACTATTAGGGTTTGAATTAAAATAATCAACCATGTATTTAATGAAGTAGATTCGATTCACGTGTTTTAGTTATTATTTAGTCAAGTAGTTCGTACTATAAATAGCCTAAACAACGTCTCTACAATTAAATAAGAGTTAGAGTCAAGATCATATGATATATGCAAATTAACAATTGTCTATTAAGAAATCTCAAGATGCATAGTCATCATATTACCAAGATTATCACAAGGTTGATGCAATTAGATCTTTATTATTCATTTAACTAAAAAAAAAACTTAGTTCTTGAAGTTGAACTCAACAAAAAGGTTGAAGGGTACATTACATCAAGGCTTCAAATCTATCATAAAGATTAATACCATATTCTTTATCTTTTCAAATGGGATAAACTTTATCATGCAGCCTTTCTATCTTAAGATGATAAAGTTTTCAATTATTGTAGGTTCTTGTCCTTCCCCAATTTTGAAATAAATAGTAGGAATGGGAACAAGCATAGACATGTTAGCTAACTTATTTTAAAGCTTATTAAATGGTTAGAAATGACTTTAACATATTAATCGACAGCTTGTTTTAACATGGTCCCTAATTTCTCGACTCAATTCAACTTTTAATCGAAGGTTTGATGAAAAAAAATTTCAAAAATCGATGGTAGTGAGAACTTAAATTCTAGTTTTTTTTCTTCGTGTTAAGTTCTGCGTTTTCATTTTTAAAGATCCAACATTTTAAAAAGTAGTGAAATCCTCTACATGTTGATACTCGAAACATTAATTGTTAAGGATAAATCTCATATCAAATAAATATATGATTATAAATCAATAAATAAAGACTCGAGTTCTTCTTTTTAGCAAAATTGACATTTTAAGATGAAATCTTAATATAATATTAGAGTTCATTAAGTCTTTACGAGCATACAATTCCAAGATTTATATTTTTTTGATAAGGTACCATCTTGTGGGAACATATTAAAGAATAAATCTCATATTGAATAAATATAATATTATAAATCAATATACAATGGTTCGAACTACTTCTCTTAATAATATTGATTTTTTAATATGAAAATTCATGTCTTAGGGCATGTTTGAGTCCCATTTTTTAGGTAGAATACATTTTTGAATAATAGATCGATGGAGAATGTGTGGTTAAAAATGAAGAAATTTTTTTGGTTAACGTGTAATATTATTTTATTGAAAAATGTGTAGTTAATAAAAAGAGATTGAAAAATATAATTTGAAAAAAATGAGGATCAAACGAGGATTTAATATTAATCTTGAAACTTATTATCTTGTTTGAGCTCCAAACATTTCAAACTACTCATTTAAGCGATTTGGCTTTTTATCTTTAAAGCCTATTTGAGTCTTTACGTTATATCTTAAATTATTAATATTATTAGAATGGAACAAAATTTATCAATCTTCCTATTCAATCTATAGCATAAGTCATTCTCTCTCTAATTCTACTGTGTGTTACCAACTTTGACATTCTCACAAATTTTTAATCCTTAAAAGCACTAAGAATAAAGGGTCAAACTTGTATAAATAGAACTCTTGTTTATCCGAAAAGAAGGCTAAGGATAAAGGTTCCAAGCAACACATGGATAAAGATTTCAAAGACACAACTTTTGGTCCATTAGATAAGCTTTAAAGATTGTCCACTAAAATTCAACCATTTCGGCTCAATTTTTTAATCCATTAGAATTTATATAAAATTAATATTAAACTAATTAAATTAATGAATTCAAATTTTTTATGTTTCCATTTGACAATGATTGTAGATATTGTCTCCAGCTAAGAAATATTAATGTTTTGTCACTTTGAGATGTAGTAAAATGAATTTTGTATGTATCATCAATATACATGTTTATTTCATATTTCTTTATTAGGTAAGATTAAACCACTATGATTTTTGTAACCTCTTATTTTTCTTGTAAATTTGGTAGAAATATTTATGTAATAAAAATGGGACAGACTTGATAGTATGATCAAGAAAATCAATAACTCTTAAAAATTCAGTGCAATCACACATAAAATGTCAAAAAAAAAAAAAAAAAAAATTGA
>CAIGRB010009316.1:2735-26972 GCA_903798255.1 Fraxinus quadrangulata
TTTATACGTGGATGACATGTTAATTGTAAATAATCAAATGCAAGGTATAAAGGAAATAAAGAGGTTTCTATCTTCCACATTCAAAATGAAATATCTTGGTCAAGTGGATACAATACTAGGTATTAAAGTCACCAAGACTAGCGGGTTTTATATATTGAGCTAATCACATTATGTTGAAAATGAAATTAATATGTTCAAGCACTTGAACATTAAAGAGGCTAATAGCACAACTTGAGTAAGCAAGTACTATCTAATGTATATTGTGCAATGTACAAGACTCGACATAGCATTTGCAATTAGTAAACTTAGTAAATTTACTAGTATGAAGAGGTCATCGAGAGGGTTCGTGATTTTTTGAAGAAAACCTAGGATCTAAGTCCCCAATATTCTAAATTTTCAATAATTCTAGAAGGATTTACCGATACAAGTTGGATATCTAGTGTAGGTGAGAATAATCCACCTCAGGTTGGGTGTTTACTCTTGGAGGAGGTCTGATTTCTTAAAAATCTAAAAAAAACAAACGTGTATTACTCACTCAACTATGGAATCCGAATTTGTGGCATTGACTGAAATCGAAAAAGAAGCTAAATGGCTTAGGAATTTAGTGTATGAAATTCCATTGGGAGAAATGAATAATTCTTCGATATCTATCTTTTGTGATAGTCAAGCCACTTTAGCTAAATAATACAATGAAGTGTATAATGATAAGTCTAGACTTATGAGTTTAAGACATAACTATATGAGGAAATTAATCAAAGATGGAATAATTTCACTTATGTAAAGTCAAATGAGAATTTGGCTTATCCATTCACTAAACCCCTCACAAAGGAATTAGAACGAATAACAACAAGTAAGATGGGGTTAAAATGTCATAATAAAATCCACCAATGACGGCAACCCTATTTGACTATACTAACAAGTATACTTCGAGTTCAAAGGATAAGCATAAGTCATTGGATAAGTGGATGGATTCGTCACTTAATTATTCTTTAAACCCTATCTTAGGCTATAAGTGGTTGTTGTCATGAATAGGAAGATTGAGTTTTTTAATAACTCTTAATAAAGTTCAAATCGATGGATCAAGTATTTCTAAAAGTAATAAAAATACTGCAAGAGTTTTACCTATATAAACTTCAAGGCAATACTGCATCAATAGAGGGTTGAAGTTTCTCTATTAAAAGTTTATGAATATGAAAAGCGCAGAGCCATAAGAGTGCTAAATGAGATTGTGTGGAACTTGGAACACATGATGCTTGTGTATGCGATATCACCAGTATCATCACAAGGAATAATAGGTTCAAAACTTTCATGCTACCTAGGATTTCAATGCAACTTTGTGAGATTTATACTAAGGTTAAACTCAAATTAAAAGATATCCATACTTTATGCATAAATGTTGTTAAACTTGAGTTTGAACTCATTATATATCTGAACAAGTGGGAGATTGTAAATATATTGTTCAAATTATAGTGAGGTGATTTGGAAGTGAACAATTATGTGATCAACTATGTTGGTGATCACCCAACTTCAAGAAAACAAGCCCAAGAGATTTCGAGTGAACTGGGTGATCGCCTAGATCTCTCAATACAAAATTTTGCCCTTTGGGTTTTTGAATTCTGGTGTCGCTTTTAATGTTCTCACACTCCTTTGGCTTGATTTTGGCATCATTTCGTGCATGAGAGTTGTAGTACTTTATATAGGGATGGTTTTCATGTTGAAAATATAAATAAAAATCCAAAACATTGAATTCATTCACACAATTACAAATCAAAAATCAAACTCATTTTCTTATTTGTTCTCAAAAGTTCCTTTTCCAAGTTTGTTTGCTTGATATAAACTTGGATTAATGTTTGTTTACTCCTACAAGCTATTTTCCTTGAAAGTCTTCAAGCACTTAACCCCATGGCTACAAATATCATTTCAGGATCGATTCATAATTGTGTTGAAACCTTCCAGTTTGGTGGATTCTTGCTGGTTATTATTGTTCATCATCAACTTCGTACATAAGGTTCATGTCAATTAGATACATGTTTCCCAAACAGACATTAGTCACCTAAGAATAGCTATGTTGTTCTCCTCAATCCAGATTGGGAAGAAAAATTCACAAGAAGCAAATTGCTGAGAGTTGTCCAGACATACGTATGGATTTGAAAACTAAATCAAGCGAAATGATAATTCCTCTCCTGCGAGGGCAATGTTCCAGTACTGGACATACATTACATGGTTGTCTGTTCTACAACTTGTACCATACTCTTGTGGGTCAAAAGCTGCTCTAACATTATTGATTGCCTCCATCTGGGTAGAATTAAATGCCACAAGAATATGAACACCAGCATTTATATGATTATTAATTCATTATTCACAGGATTATTAACTACAATAAAAAAGAGGATTGTGAATTTTCATCAACAAACTAGTGATCAAGAAATACCTTTTATCAGTTGCATATTTACATTTGATGTAAATTTCAGTATTCAAATCTGCATAGAACAAGTAAAGTCACCTCAGTGTTCCTAAAGTAAAATTAATTCGTAACAGTCATGTTATGTCTAGTAGCCAACGCAACCAATGCATAACTAATGAATAATTAGCTTCAAACTTGTGACACTACAGATTTGTGTTGTAGTCAAATTGCGAGCATAATGGATTACCAATTATCATTACTAATGGAAATAGTTGAAAGCAAAGTTGACTTCAACTCCCCGATATCCTTGAGTAATTTCTCATTCTCGATGTTCCCACTCTGAATCTCAACATGCAAAGCTGCAGAACAAAGCAACACAAATTACACTGTAATGTCTCAATATGGATATTCATGAACGAGTAAAATAAAGAGAGAATATCCCCGAATCACTACAAGCATAGCTGCATAAGGTGGAAGATATTAGATAATCTTTCTGTTGAAGTTGAATAGGGCATTCGCACATTCAGCTCAAACAAGAGGTGAATTTCTAGCATACTTATTCCTTGACAATCCTCGCGAATATGGAGAACTCTTCAATACTTGAACAAACTTCAATAGATTCTTCTTTATTGACACTAGAAGCATGTTTCGGAAGTACTTGTGAATCTCTCGAAATGAGTGATACATAAGTTGGTAGTACTTGTGAGTCTCTCGAAATGTATGAATATAAAGTGACTTGAATATTTATAAACATAAACCAAATATAGACTAAAGCTTTTTTCTATTTTTTAAATTAAAAAAATATAATAGAACTTTGGGAAAAAAATGCTCGTAAAAGAATAACTTAGCAGTTAAGTAGTTACAGTTTTTCCTTAGTGTTCTGTCGAATAGGAGATATTTGGTTTTAATAGAACCGGCTTTTAGAGGATATGATAGATGTATTTATATATAGTCAATGACCAAAAGTAAGGAAGTTAGTTAGTGTACAGCCTCTAGTTTAGCAACTTGTATTTTATATTTAACTAAGACTGTAAATCATTCTGTGTACGGTAGTATACAGATTCTTTTCAATACCTTTAAGACGCCTAGTCTTCTCAAAAGGGAGGGGGAAAACCCTAGCAATCCTTTCTTCCAAACGAAGTTATATGCTGATAGACGTCGAAATGAACGAGAATTTCAGCTAGGCTATTGGGTGTACCTTAAACTACACCCATTTGCTCAACACTTCGTGGCTAGGAGGGTTAACAGGAAATTGGCTGCGAAATACTATGGGCCTTACAAAGTAATTCAGAAACTGGGAATGGTCACATATAAGTTGGAACTACCTGCTGGAGCTCACATTCATCCTGTTTTTCATGCATCACTATTGAAGAAGAAGATTGGCGAGAATGAAGTACCTGTCTTTGAATTGCCAGAATCAAGGGAGAGTGATGTACCTCAACCATGTGAACCTTGGGGACAATGTTGATCTAAGGGGGAGGGATGTTATGAAGAAGAAGAAGAAGAAGAAGAAGATAATCAATAGAAATGGTGGCAAAAGAAGAAGAGAAGCAGACACAGGCCACAGAGAGAGGAAGGCGAGGGCTAATGGTCACAACCAACTTTTAAATTCAGTATGGCGTTGTTTTAGTTTAGGGATAAACAGTGTCGTTTTGGGTTGTAATCCAATTTTATCTATCAGTCATGTTTTTCCTTCTTAGCATTCACGTTCTCTTCCTTATTAGTTGGTTATATAGCTGTAATTGGGAAAATAGAGAAAGTGTGATGTGAATTGGATTCTTCTTCTCCAAGTCTCTCCTCTATCTCTTCCCCTTTCTTCAATTCTTCTGTAATTTCTTCTTCTGCTGTTATAGTTTTATTACAGAAGCAATAAAATTCCATTTGTCATTTGAGCTTATTAATTCAAGTTGTGTGAAATTGGAGTGGTGTTGAGGATCAACCATTACACAATGTCATGTATTCGGACCTGGGAAATCAGTCTCAAGTCTATGAACAAGTGTTGAAACTAGGAGAGATCCTCAAGGAGATGATAAAATTATGAAATATTTCAACTCTAAAACGTTTGTGTTAGGACCTTGATTTGTTCAGAGATTATGACTGGAAATTGCCTGATGATTGCAACCATTACAAAAAGACAGTGGAAGACAAATCGCATCTTCAAAGAATGTCAAAGGCTGGTCATGCTTGGAAAAAGGTTATCAGATGGTTCTATTGAGACCTCTTCCCTGGTCGCATCTGAAGCGAATATTGGCAGGACACATGATGAAAAGCCCCCACGTTTAGTGTGACCTCTGCAACAAGCCACGCCATACCTGTGAGACTTGCTGGAAAATCATGGTAAACTAGCGAACTGGAAGAGTAAGCAGGAAGGGAGATTCAACCGAGCCCCATCAGCTCACGAAGCCAAAGCACTTCCCTTCATCTTCTAAAATTGCTGAAATCCAATTCCTCATCTGGTACTCCTAATGTTTCTCTTGCTCAAACAGGTAACAACCCGTAGGCCTTATCTTGTTGTTCGTATTCCCTTGTTACCACGTGGATCATTGATTCGGAGCTTCTGACCATATTACAACCTTTTCTCATTTATTTCAAACTTATTCACCTTATTCTGGCCCTAAAAAATTCAGAATAGCCGATGGTTCTTATTCTCCTATTGTATATAAGTCCATCCTTCATGTCCCTAGACTTGCTTGTAACCATTTTATCAGTTAATAAATTGTCCAAAGACTTTAATTGTCGTGTTACATTTTTCGAATCCCATTGTGAATTTTAGGACCAGACAATTGGCAGTGCTAAGATGATAGATAGTCTCTACTATTTTGAAGATGATATTTACCGTAATAAAAAGGCTTAAAGCCTGAATAGTATTAGTTCTATCCCTGTTAGAGAACAATCATGCTATGGCATTTTAGACTAGGCATCCTAGTTTTCCTTATCCGAAAAAATCATTTCCTACTTCGTTTAAAGGATTGGATTGTTCATCTTTTTATTGTGAGAATTGTTTTTTATCAAAGATTCATCGTAGCACATATTCTCCCAAACCTTACCAAGCATCCAAACCATTTTATTTAATCCATAGTGATGTTTGGGGCCCTTCTAGGATCACAACTCTTTCTGGAAAAAATGGTTTGTGATTTTTATTGATGATCATACTCATTTTTGTTGAGTGTATTTAATGAATGAAAAATCTGAGGTTGAAAAATTATTCAAGGATTTCTATATAATGATTGAAAATCAATTTCAAACAAATTTTGGATTCTTCATAGTGATAATGGAATCGAATAATTTAATGAAGTTTTAGCAATTGTTTTAACAGAAAAATGAATTTTCCACCAATCCACTTGTGTTGACACTCCCCTAACAAAATGGAATTGTTGAAAGAAAGAATAAACATTTACTTGAGTTTTTCGTGCCATCATGTTTTCAATGAATGTTTCTTAGTATTTGTAGGTAAAACCGTTTTAATAGCACCATATTTGATTAACTGGATGCCTACTCGTATTCTTAACTATGTTACACCCCTTGAAAGCCTTAAATTTTTTTTCACTAAAACTTGGATTTATTCCAACCTACCTTCGAAAAAATTCGGATGCATTGCCTTTGTCTATTTACCTAGTAGGCTTGGGTCTAAATTGGATCCTAATGCTCAAAAATGTGTTTTTGTTGGGTATCCCTGTAAAAGGTTTTAGGCTGAACGCCTTTCCCTTCTCGGATTATCTTATTATATAGAAATTGAAATATGTACATATATGGTATGTAATTAACCTAATCCATAATGTACAATAATGGTATGTAATCGTCCTAAATTGGTAACTACAATCGGAATATAATCTCATTGACATCCCCTTCAAATTGATGTTGGACGATCAAGAAGCATCAATTTGCTGACAAGAAACTGATGACATGGTCGAGCCATCGCCTTGGTGAACAAATCAGCAATTTGAGCATCAGTTGTGACATGGGGAAGAGTAATAACATGACTATCATAAGCCTCACGTACAGAGTGACAATCGACTTCAATGTGCTTAGTGCATTCATGAAACACGGGGTTAGCAGCAATCTGAATGGCACTAGTATTGTCAGCATAAAGAGGAGTAGGCACAAGCTGAGGACAACTAAGCTCTGCAAGAAGACCTCGAAGCCAAACAATCTCAAAGCAGGTAGGAGACATAGCACGATACTCTAACTCAGCGGAAGATTTAGAGACACGGTCTTGCTTCCTACTTCGCCATGAAATGATCGCACTCCCAAGAAACATACACCATCCGGTAATTGAGCGACGAGCATTTGCACATCTGACCTAATCAGCATCACTATAACCAACCTGTTCAAGAGTAGAATTGGCAAGAAAGAAAAGACCCCTATTAGGTGTACCCAGTAAGTATCGAATAATGCGATGAACTGCAGCTAAGTGGATGTGTCTTGGGGCGTGCATAATTGATTCCAGCGCAACGGATCACATGACTTTTGACAATCAATATGTTAAGTCTATGAAACAAATCGAAACAAATAGTCTCTACAGCTAATAGCAATCTCTTACTTGTGATTGGAGAATGTTCAATTCCTTTGTCGCATAATTTAAACCTAGATTCTGTTTTAGTTGTACCTTCCCTCAATCATAATTTATTATCTGTCGCTCAAATAACCAGTGCATTATCTTGTGTTGTGATTTTCTGGCCTGACCTTTGTGTTTTCAAGGACTAGAAAACACAAAGGTCATATCTGGATCTGAAACCTACTAGCTCATATCAATTGACTCCAGCTGTTTCAACAAATCAGATAGACAAGTCCTCCTAAATTTGGCTATGGCACAGGCGATTGGGTCATGTGTCTTTTGGATATTTAAAAATATTGTTTCCAACGTTATATTCTCAGTTAAACACTTCAGATTTCAAATGTGATGTTTGTGAACTTGCAAAAAGTCACCGTGTATCGTTTCCATTAAGCATAAATAAAAGTTCAGTATCGTTTATGTTAATTCACTCTGATGTATGGGGGCCAGCCAAGAACCCTTCCTTGAATGGTTCTCATTGGTTTGTGTCGTTTATTGATGATCACACTCGTATAACTTGGGTTTGCATGATGAAATCAAAGAATGAAGTTACCTCATTATTTCAGAAATTTCATAGGATGATCGCCACTCAATATCAATCTCGCATACAAGTCTTTCGCACTGACAATGGTGGGGAATTTGTTAACCATGACCTGAAGAAGTACTTACTGGAACATGGCATATCTCACCAGACGACTTGCCCTTATACCCCCCCCCAACAAAATGGGGTCGCGGAATGCAAGAACCGCCACCTCCTTGAAGTCGTTCGAGCCACCTTATTTGGCGCTCACATGCCCACCAGCTACTGGGGAGAAGCGCTCAGTGTTGCAGCCAACCTCATTAACCGTGCACCCTCAAGGTCGCTCAATTTTCAAGCTCCCTTTGAAGTCCTTCATTCAACCATAAGTGCTCGTACTGCTCCGAACTTACCACCTAAAATTTTTGGATGTGTGGCATTTGTGCATCTTCCCAAGCCGTTGCGTGATAAATTGGAACCACGAGCCCTGCGATGTGTCTTTGTTGGCTATGCCTCACTTCAGAAGGGCTAACGCAGTTATCACCCCTCATCTCAAAAGCTGCATGATACCCTCGATGCCGTCTTTCATGAAAGTGACATGTACTATGCCGCTCCAGAGTCTTCAATTCAGGAGGAGAGGCGAAATGATTTGCAGACTCTAAATCTAATTCCTCCCTTGGACCATTCGGATAATACAAGTGGTCAAGTCGTGGATAAAAGTGAGTATCCAAAAGAGGTAACTGAGGGTCTAGAGCGGATAACTGAGCAACCTGATGCTTGTTTGAATGAGGAAAATAATCAGAATCAGATGGAAGCGACTCCACTTCAAGTACCATCTAACCAATTGTCTTCTGATGTCAATTCTCCTCACGAATCCCAGGTATATCCTGAACCTCAATTCCTTCCAAAAGTACTACCTAATCGAGCTACTAGAGGTATACCTAGAGTTAACTATGAACTAATCCTTAGTTCTGATCCTAAGTATCCCATGAACAACTATGTTTCCTACCATAGACTGTCAAAGGAAAGTGTGTCATTTGCAAATCAATTATCTGCTGTGTCTGGTCCTACAAACATGCAGGAAGCTCTGGGAGATCATAGGTGGAAGGAAGCTATGAATGAGGAAATGAAATCACTTCAAAAGAACTCAACTTGGGAAGTTGTTAAGCTGCCTAAAGGGAAGAAACCAGTTGGATGTAGGCGGGTTTTCACAGTCAAATACAAGGCAGATGGAACTATTGAAAGATTCAAAGCTAAACTAGTCACCAAGGGATACACTCAAACTTATGGAATTGACTATATGGAGACATTTGCACCGAGAGCAAAAATTAATACTGTCCGAATTCTTATATTACTGGCAGTGAATTTTGACTGGCCATTGCACCAGTTTGATGTGAAGAATGCATTTTTGCATGGAGACCTTTAAGAGGAAGTATACATGGAGTTACCACCCGGATGTAATATAGAATCAAAAGGTGGAGGACATGTTTGCAAATTAAAAAAGGCCTTATACAGTCTGAAACAATCTCCGAGCACATGGTTTGGAGGGTTTATGAAGTCAATGAAAACTTTTGGATACAAGCAGAGTAACTCAGATCATACCCTCTTTGTGAAGCATAATAAAGGAATGATCACTTGCCTCATTGTGTATGTTGATGATATGATAGTAACGGGAAATGATTTGGAAGAAAGGAGAGCATTGCAGAACCACCCAGCCCGAGAATTTGAGATGAAGGACCTTGGACCATTGAAATACTTCCTTGGTATTGAAGCGTCAAGATCAAAGGACCTTGGACCATTGAAATACTGTCCTTTGTATACCTAAATTATAGCATTCCATGTATATTTGTTGGCTATTTATTCCCTTAATATTGTAAGGAAGTCGTGAATGAATTAGATACCAAATTTTGACTATATTTACTCTGACGTGAAATCAAGCATAGAAGTAAATTTTTAGAAGGGCAAATTTACTAAGTTTCACTGCAAAATGACTCCAGGTAAAATACCAAACAGGGAAATAGTACTCAAATTCCCTGCATAATACCTTGAATATCAAAGTAGGTCATTTCCAATTTGAATCTTTAATATGTGATCATAAAAAAACACAAATTACCTGAAATTGAATCATGCGTATCTTCAACAATCTCCTCCACAAATGCCGACACCGAACTTGCAAGAATATTGTTTTTCTTATCTAAAATGTGAACTTCATGTTCTAGAAACTCTTTCTCTGTCAGCAAAGGTTTCAGTTCATCATTTTGCCTGCTGTTAATGGACTTCTGAAAATCTAGGCATGATGTAATGAATCCTTCTCTGTGCAAAAAAAATTACATAGATTTTCATAAACTAGCCAAAGCAAGTCCCAAAGCTAGTATGTTGATCATTCTCATTACAGGGGTTTCGCCAAAATGAAAGGAAAATGCACCGCAGATATTCATTTTCAAAGCAAAATTTTACAGTCTACAGAAAATGTATGGAAAACAAAGTAGCCACCTACATTTTTTAGAGCATGCAAAACGTTGGTGCACAACATAGATACTAACTTGACTAATCAGTACAACTTCAGTGGAGAACATAAACTGGACACAACGACGTAGATAAAAATGCAAATCCTGAAGTGAAGAGTCCAAATAAAAAATAAACAATGATGTTTCATCTGAATGACTTGGAACTAGCCTAGATTAAATAATAATCATTATGAAAAGGTTAACTAGTCAGCAGCAGATTTTCAGATCATACAAGAAATCAAGTTCCTGATTTATTATATAAAATAAAGCAAAACAACTTTAACTTTTCACAGCATGATACAAACATCTGATTTATTTCTATATCTATTGGAATAACAATTACTGGAACTAACGGCATACCGTTTGTTATTCAATCTTTTCGATGTTTCATCCCGCTTCATTTGTAAACAATGTATCCCATCCTCCACGACTTTCAGAGAGTTTCTTGAATCAGCTATGAGCAAAAAACATCTGGATCAGAAGAGTATGAGTGCAGTAATAACAAATGCACGAGAACATGAAATAAAGGTGCTCAAAATCGTAAAAGAGGTGTGTTCTGTTCGTAATTCATATATCCCTGGTAAACTGAATGCAATTTTTTTTTTTTTCAATAATGCTATATGTACGGGCTTTCAATCACAGAACTTTTACAGAATTTTAAAGAATGATGACGTGGCAAAAAAAGGTACGCTACATGAAATTTAACATGTCAATTTTTCTGATAACTGCAGGATGTCAAATTAAGTAGAAAAATTGCATTCTTAATATCATTTCGAAGTGTTCACGATCGAGTTTTTCACGTCGTTAACAGCGTGCGAAACGGCCAATTATAGCAAATGTTACCACACGTCAAAGTACACCGTTCCAAACTTATATTTCAAGAATTTCGATAACACACTAAATTTAAAAATTCTTTGATAATGGTACGCTAGTTGAATTCTTAAATTGCATATGTTATCTCAAAGTTCGTTTCAAGAACTACATCGTGGACAAATCGAATTGTCTAAATGAACATCGAAAATTGGTTAAACGTGTGTCAAACGTGCATGTTAAAAAGAGAAGAATAACTCATTTTTTTAAAATCTTTTTAAATTATTTCACTAACGTTCATTATTTTTGCACGACAAATTTCTCAATATATTTACATTATTTTATTATAAATCTTACATGAAATACGGCTTCAAAAATTTTCGGATGTAATATTTTTGTTATGAGTTTTAGGAGAAAATTTTACATGAGATATGAATTATTTTTCCTAAAAATTCATATTAAAATTTTTACATCCGAAATTTTTTGATGTCGTACTTCATTTAAAATTTCTAATAAAATAATGTAAATTATATTGAAAAATTTCTAACGCAAAAATAACAAACGTTAATAAAATAATTGAAAATTTTTATAAAAAAGGCGAGTTACACGTCTCTTTTTAACACGTTTGATGTGCGTATAATTATTTTCGATGTTCATTTAGACAATTCGATTTGTCCTTGATGTAATTCTCGAAACGAATTTCAAAATAACGTATGTATTTAAGAATTCAACTAGCGTACCATCGTCGATTTTTCTTTTTTATTTAGCCTATTATCGAAATTCTCAAAATATAAGTTTGGAACGGTATACTTTGACGCGTGGTAACATTTGCTATAATTGGCCGTTTCGCACACCATTAACGACGTGAAAACCTAGATAGAGAGCATGGGCAGACGCAGACTTTTTATGTTGAGGGGGCACAATCAAACTTTCACAAAGTGACGAAAAAATTAAAGTAAGAGATTTTATTACAATTGTTCTCTACATGTTCTCATAGTTTGATAACATTACATAATTATATCATTTTCAATCTTATCAAATATATCTTTCTCAATATATGCAATCAAACGATCATTCAACCATTGATCTCCAATTCGATTGCGCAGACGATTTTTGAAACAAGTCATCACAGAAAATGATCTCTCGACTGTAGCAGTTGACACGGGAAGAACTAAGGTTAATGTCACAAGCTTGTAGACTAATAGATACATTTCATGTTTATTCTTCGCAACCAACTTCTGTGCAAGATCACCAATTTGCCTTCTCAATAAATGAAGTCTCATCAAAATCCTTAAATCCCTAAAAGCCCTAATTAGAAATCAATTAACTTGCTATTATTCATGTGAAAATCAATAAGAAACTCAATAAATTTACCTCAATAAGAATTAAGAAACAAAATTAATTTGAAAGTAAAAGCAGTAAGACAGAATGATAGGCTCTCACCCACCTCATCCATTCTAGAAGGATTGAGAAGCAACTAGAAAATTATATATATGTAACAGCTTTCGGTTACAAGGAAGTGGGAGGGAAAATCTGTTAGGAAGAGAGGCTATAAATAAGAGGAGAAAGAGGCTTAGTAGGCATGCAAATATTGAGTATTGGTTTATCCAATTAGGAGAGATCCAGCCTCTCGAAAGCTTGGAATTGTTATGTTCTTTTCATTGTAATTTCGTGCGTAATTCAATAACATTTCTCAGTTGTTATTTTCATCTAATTGGAGTCCTATCACAGAATGAAAATAACATCTTTATTATCTTATATATATCATAAGCATTAACATTCATGGTTTAGTAAAAGCAGTCAGACAGAATGAAAACAACACGAATGACTAAAGAAGAACTTCATGATACACATATAGATAAAGTCATAAAGAATTTAGTCAATCAAACAAAAATCACAATTTCTTGCATTTAGTAATAATAAAGTGACCTAAAAAATGGAAATCCCTTTGTTCTTGATTCTTCAAAAACACCACTGTCACCACATTACCAAACCCAAGATATCACAGATTCACAATGTATTGTATTAGGAATAATAAAGTGACCCATAAAATGAAAACCCCTTGTTTCTTAATTGTTTAAAACACCACACGGTCCACACCGGAACTTACCTCGTCACCGGCACGGGCAGGGACAACCAGGAGACCAGGGGCGGACCGGGGAGATGGGAGATCGAGAGTGCTGAGGGAGGAGTGACTAGTGAGGCGGAGGCGGAGCCGCGGAAGTTGGAACGGGCGGAGGCGCGGCTGCGGGAGAGTGGTGCCGTCAGCCGTGGGTGTGGCCAGTGGCCGGCCATGTGTCGGGTGTCGACGGTGTGTGTGCTGTGGCCGTGGGGAGAGACGAGAGTCAGACGGGAGTGAGGAGAGAAAAGGAGAAGAGGCAACTGGCGAGAAGATTGGTTTGAACGTTCATTCCTTTTCCTTTTATATTAAAAAAAAAAAAATCTAGGGGGGCACGTGCCCCCCAGGCCACCCCGGTCCGCCCTTGATGGAGCACTTTGAAATGATATTAAAAATGTAATATCTCGACTTAGTTTAACAACCCGTAGGTGTCTGGAAAATTGACATGTTGAAAAGAGTTTTTATGTCTTCCATTTTTTAAAATAAATTACGTGTAGTGTACCTTTTATTCTTTGTCATGACATCGTTTTTTAAGATTCTGTATAAGTTCTATAACTGAAAGCCTGTATGTATAGCATTATTGATTGTTTTTAGATTCACGTCATAAGTCCTAATGATACTTGAGTAGAGTTGCGAAAAAGGAGCAGCCAGGTCTAGCCCTGATCGGCTCATTGCCCTCCCAGGCCGTCAATCTAGACCCATCCTAACACTTGCCATTTCTTCAAAGAAATAATCATATTCTTCTATTTTAAATTTCAAATTTTTCTTCTGAAAATTCCCAACCACCATTTCATCGTCTTATTTCCTACTAAACTCTACAATATCTCAATTTCACTCTCTAAATCACACTCAATATTTTTTAAAAAAAAATCTTTCTGGGAAATTTTTTTAAGCTTATTGCATTTCATTCTCACTGTGTCAAATTTAGGATCAATCAACTTTGTTGGGTTTTGATACCGAATAAAATTTGGGGCAATGATGTTAAAGAATTTGGAATATATTTCATAAGCTTCGGCCGAAGAATGAAATAACTATCAACACAATCAATTTGTAGGTTCAACCTAACAACAACTCAGACCATTGGAAGCAACTTAATTAGTTAATGCTGCTCATGGCCACTTTACCTTTTGGATGACACTTTTAATGTGCTGGCCCAATTATCTTTGTGTCAATGCTCATTTGTTGGATAATATTGGCCCAAGTTGTGGTAACCTGAACTAACCTATATATATCCACTTTCATACCATAGCAAACCCGTGTGTGTGCTTTATGGTTTTTTGAGAGAAAATTGTGGCTGCCTTGTTCCCTCTTCTTTGTGTCTTTGTCTCTATTGTTTTCTCTTTGCCTTTGTGGCTTTGCAAACATCACCATAATTGTATTCCTTGTGGGGCACAACAGAAGTGGCAACCAAAGTGATAGAAGTAGTTGTAGGTTGGAATCGACTCATTGATTGTGGTTTGATATTGGTAAGTTTAAACTGAGCTCGGATTCCACAAATTGAAGATCAATTCCGCTATATATGGTATCAGAGCTTATGTAGGTAAGAAATTTGTTTTTTTTTTTTTTGGTGAAAATCAAGTTGAAATCGACCGGAAAAAGGATCGGAAGAATCTGTCCAGTTTTGAAATTTTTAAAATCGGATATGTAAACGTATTTTTTGACCAAACCACTTACCTGTTGGACAAACGGAGACCAACGATGTGTTCAACAAATCGAGGCTCCTAGGTAGGTGGTATGTGATCGACTATGGCAGAGCGTGACGGCCGACGCGTGAAACTCTGTCTACCACGCGTGTGGGCACCTGAGGCCTTTTTCGACAACGATTTCTTCATACTGTTTTCTCCCGACGACTAGACGGACCTTACGGTGGTGTTCGTTTTCAATTTTGAGTGCTACGGTGAATTTTAGATGATTCTACACTTACGCATTTGGGATTCACTTTTGCTCGATTGGTTGTTGTTGTCGTCGGAGCTTTAGGGCGAATAGTGGTGGCTCTAAAATATGATAAATTTGCATCTCTCGATAATTATGGACCTTTAGACATGGTCTACTCTGGTATATTAGCTTATCCCCTTTAATTTTAGCATTAGCGAGTCATAGTATGGGGTGACATTAGGATTTGAGTTACAGTGTGGGGTAACCATTACTTGTGCTAGAATTTAAGAATTATTTGCCATATTTGAAGTATTGGTTCTGATGCAAATTGATAATTACTTTTGTGCTTTAATTGTCGTTTAGTCACCCTGTGAGATTGCATTGAGTGAGAATTTTAATTTTTTGCTGATATACTTTCATGTTACATTGATTATTCTGTTGGGACACCTAGACTTGACCCGTTTGAACGTTCCGTTGATAGTGAGATCTCGAGTCTTACGAAATCCTTGGAATCTAGAACGATGTATACTGCAGCATTGGATTACTTTGTGTGACCTATTTGTGGCCTTTAGTTGTTAAAGCACAAAATGTCTTCACATTTCGAAATTGAAATTTTCAATGGAAAATTGAATTTTTCAATTTGGCAACAAAAGATGAAAGGAATTTTTATTCAACAAAAAGTTTCAAAAGCTATAGATGGCAAATTTCTTGCAAATTTAACAGAAACACATAAAAGAAAAATATGATGAACTTGCTTAAATTTCAATTATTTTACATCTATCTGACAATGTTTTGAAAAAAGTTGAAAATTTTGATTCTACAAAAGAACTTTGAAAAAAAGTTGGATAACTTATATTTGCTTTTAAGTCTACTCCTAATAAGTTGTACTTGCTTAAAATATTTTTCAGTTTTAAAATGAATACTTCAAAGAATCTTGATAACAATTTGAATATTTTTAACTAACTTGCTCAAAATGTCGTTAATTGTGACGAGAAGGTGTCTGAAACATATATAACATCCGGAAACAACTTAGGTGGCCATTGGAATTGAATTTAGCGGCTAGAAAAAGTAAGTTTTTTTATTTATTTGGAGACATAATTAAATGTTGACCAATAGTTTAGGACCATAGAGCAATTTCTTTATACACGTGCAGATTTTTCCTTGGCTAAATCTTAGTAATATGATTGCATGATTGATTTAAATATTGTATGTCAATTAACCTAATTAATTTTTTAATTATTATAATTAGAGAAACTTTCATTTATTAAAATTAGAAAAGCTATTTATGCTTGTGTAATTAGCAATCTAATAATTTTATATGGTATGTTAGAATATTTATTTTGGTATAATTTAAATCAAATCTTTAATTATATGGCAATAACTTATTAGTAGCAATTATATATTTATTAATATAGTTAATTGGGTAATTAGTTCAGTGATTGATTACACTCTATATGGAAAAACGTGTGGTATTAATAAAGGAATGAATGTTTATACCAAAATAGGTAATAAAGTCAAACCTTAGAGACCCCTATTTATACCCCCTCATATTATTTACACTCCTACACACTAAGCTTTTACTTTACACATTTCTTTCATTTAACTCATCTACTGTATACACTTTCACATTACAAAGTCTAGCACGCATGGTGTCCAAGAAATTTTGGAGTGAAAGTCTAATAAGACGATTTCTTCAATTTGCTTTTATCTTCTTCCATACAACTATAAGTGTAGTAATACGAATTGTTCTTTCGTTATTTAAATTCCAGAAATTTATGTTACGAATATGATTATGCGAAAATCCAAGTTATGATTATGATAAGGGTCATATATGTGTAAGTTCAAAAGATCGAAGTTTAGTAGCGCTACCCACAGGAATTATAGCCACGAAGTTCGGATTTTAATTTTCTCTGTCTTCATATGTATGTTATGATTTTTCGTATTTAAATATGAGTTGAAATTCATTATTATTCATTTACTGAGATTTATGTCTTACATGTATATGTTAAAATTTTTATGAGTAACTAAAAAGGTGGTTTCGAGGCGATCCGAGGCGGAATGTCTTGCGTGGGTGAAAAATGAAGAATAAACTATGTAGTTAAGGATTTTAATAATGTTCATTGCATTTCTCTTAAAACTAATTTTAAATTCTTACATATTAAGAAAACATTATCTTTTTTTCTTTTGATTATGAAAATACTCTTTTATGGTACATGTATAATGATTTCAAAGGTAAAATTTGGGTCGTTACAACATGCTATTTGAATGGGTTTGCGTTTCTGTAGAGTGGATTTTTTTTTTTAAAAAAAGGTTCATTTTTTAGGGAAATACTGTTCATCATTCATAGAAACAAATTTTTTTAAAAAGGATATATATTATAAAAATATTAGATTGAAGTTTTATTACATCACTGCCACGCGATGTCAATTTTCGAGCTCCAACGCCCTTGAATCAGGTAGAAAGATGTGTAAATGCATTATTTAATGTTATTATTATATGATGAAAACTATATATAATCATGTTCACTATGTTTACCTATGTTTAGAGTATGATAGTTTTTGAAAATTTAACAATGTTCATGCACGGTTATGCAAATATATATGTATGAAATTATGTTCAAATAAATTAGAATTTTGTTTAATTATGAAAATGTACTTATTGAGGTACAAGTTCTTCTTTATATGTGCCTGATTACAGAAACTTCCAAAATTTTGAAAGTGTAGATTTATGGAAGTTTAAATTTCGAAAAATCTCTAGTTATGAAAATGATAATTTTATGATAATGTGACTTTAGACTATTGGGTACGTTAGGAAACGTATCAACCTATGAGAATAGTCGACCTTAGAAAATTTCTTGATCAAATAATAGTCTAATTAAAAACAAAAGAATTGTACGTCTAAATACTTCAATTTCCTTACTTATTGTTCGAGTTTTCTTGGCTTGTGTATTCGTAAAACTGAAAGGCTTCGTCAAAAAGATCTAAACTGTCGAAGGAGAGTTTGGGATTTAAGTGGTCCACTTGTGACCCTACTCCTCACCTGGGAGCCATGCAGTCGAGCGTTATTCAGGTTAATAAAACAAAAACAATAGTTCGAAACCTACTCCAAATTTAATAAGATTTCCAATTCATTATCAGAAACTCGTAAGAATATTCGACTTTAAAACCTTTACTTTAAGAATCCCTACTTTACGAAACTTTTATTTTTATTAAAAACATTTATATTCCTATTTAACAAAAAAAAGTAGGGGATACCTTTCAGATTTTTTTTAGAAACTTTCATTTCAGGAAAACTTTTAAATTGAGAGACTTCCATCATTTTGAAACACTAAGTATGAATAGTGATACTGATTAAACCTTTTATGCCTTTCGTAGCTGACTAGAGGTCCAGCCCAGACAAGAAGATAGAGGATTAGGAGACAAAATTGATCAAGATTCTTGCACCTCCTTAGATTTTATACAAGGAACCCAAACCATAATCTCATGGAACATTGGATGCTATTGAATCCATTTATTGGGGGGCTCGATTAAATTAACAAGGATGAGGCATTTTCTCCATCCTTAGGACCCTTACTGGATATTGGAAAGACTTTGCTGAGCAACTGGATTTTATGTATGACCAGCAGATATCTGTCGAAAGAGGCGGAAGATCAATAGCATGAATTATAGAGTTATTGAAAGGCTTGAGGGTTATAAACCAAATCGCCACCAAGGCCAGCCATGTATCGTGCCCGGTAGGAATGATCATGAAAAAATATCATAGGTGGACAATGAGGGTAACATAATAGATAATGTACCTGGAAACCTGATGAGGAAGATGACCAAACCAGGATAAGAGCATGGAGAGAAACTACTAGACTATAGTTTTATATTTAGTAGATTTTTCCTTTTACATGGAAGGGGAATTCCTTCCGTACTTTTATGAAATCATTAAAATCCTATGAATAAAAATATTCAAAAGTTTCCTCATTTAATCTTTACTTATTGTAATAATATTTATTAAGGTTATGGCACCCCGAGGTAGGAGAACAGACAATGGTCAATAGCCCCAACCTAGTTGTGTTGACCCACAGTTTGCTCAGCAATTTCTAGCTATGATGAATGCGTTTGTCTAAACGATATTGACTCAACAAACACCACCACCACAATCGACACCGTCACCACAATCGTTACCACCTCAACCGCAGGCACCATCTACGAAAGAGGACAACAGGAATACTGCTACTATTGTCGTGAAACTTTTTAGGAAACACCTCCCAACCTTCGAAGGTGGCATCAAACCATTGGAAGCAGAGGATTGGTTGGTCGGAATAGAAAGGATTTTCGACCTCATTGATTGTCCAGATGGTAGAAAAGTTTCCTGCGCAACATTCATGCTTAAGAAATGTGCCATGCGCTGGTGGGACTCAACCTCAAGATCAAGGGCTCTTGGATACATCTGGACATGGAAAGAATTCTAGGAACCTTTAATAAAAAAATAATGTCCAACAAGTATTCGCAATCAGAAAGAGAGAGGTTCCTCAATTTAGTTCAGGGCTCGATGTCCTTAACTGAGTATGAGAGAAAATTTGAAGTATCGTTACATAATGCCCCTTGCATTGTAGGCACGGAGGAGAAGAATGTGAGATGTTGAAGAGGGGCTAAGAGGCAAGCTTTGGTAGTACTTCAACTGGAAACCTACCATGAGTTGTTAGCAAATGTGCAGTTGGAAAATTTCAAACGTCACACAAGTGGGAGAACAAGCAGTATGTACAGCCAGAAAAATGCAAGTGGGAGGATTCCAAAGGAAAAGGAAAGCAGAACTTTGTAAAGAAGTATAAATGAGACCCAAGTGTGAACAATTTTCATCGGTATCCAACATGCGGTAAGTGCCAAAAGCGTCATGTTAGAGCGTGCCTCATGGGGATCGGTGTATGCTTCAATTGTGGTGAAACTGGCCATATGGCAAAGACATGCCATAAGGGAGATAAGCAACAGAAGCCTAGAAATCCTCATAGAGGCAAAGCCAGGGTGTATGAACCCCTGCTTATACTTTGATTGATTCTGGCTCCACTCATTCTTTTGTATCTCCAAAGTTTGTGAGCAAACTCAATACACACAGCGAACATACAAGTACTACCTTAGAAGTTGCTATGCCCCTAGGAGAAGTGTTAGGTACAGACACTATAGTGACAGTTAAGGTAGAGATTGATGATAAATCTTTAGAAGCGAACTTATATGTCTTGAACATCCAAGAGTTCGACGTAATTTTGGGAATGGACTGGTTGTCTAAGAATCACACAACCATTCTAATTTTGAACGAAAAGTGGTTTTTAAGCATCCTGGAGAAATGGAACGTCATCTTTCATTAACTAACACAAAAACCCTACCCCATATCATTTTTGCATTAAAGGCTAAGAAATTCTTGAAATCAGAAGGTTGTAGTGGATTCTTGATTTCAATAGTAGCTAAGGAAGATGAAAAACTGAAAGTAAGTAATGTTAAGGTGGTATGAGAGTTCCCAGAGGTATTTCTTGATGATTTAAATTAAATGCCGCTGGAAAGGGAAGTGGAGTTCACAATTGATCTAGTTCCTGGTTCTACGCCCATTTCTAATGCTCCTTACATAATGGCACCAAAGGAGTTGTAGGAACTAAAGGCCCAAATAGAGGAATTATTGAGAAAATGATTCATTCAACCCAACGTTTCACCATGGGGAGCAACATTGTTGTTTGTCAAGAAGAAGGATAGGAAAATGAGGATGTGTATCGACTATCGAGAATTGAATAGAATCACCATTAAAAATAAGTATCCCCTACCCAAAATCTAAGGCTTGTTTGATCAATTACGATGGGCTAGAGTATTTTCAAAAATCGACTTGAAGTCGGGATATCACCAGTTGAGGATCAAATCTAGTGATGTCTCAAAGACGGCTTGCTCCTGGAGTTTTCATAGACTTGATTAATCGTGTTTTCCATGCATACTTGTTGTAAAATTCAAGAAGTGGGATTTTTGGTTAATATATGTGGTCTTTCTAGGTCATGTGGTCATTGCATGGAATAGAGGTAGGCCCCAGTAAAGTAGAGGCAATATTGAATTGGTCAAGGTCAACCAATGTGGGAGAGATTCACAGCTTTTTGGGATTAGCATGATACTACAGAAGGTTTATTGTGAGATTCTCCAAAATATCAGGACCATTAACACAGTTAACTCACGAGGATGTAAAGTTTGAATGGACAGAGAAATACGAACACAATTTTGAGGTATTAAAGAAGAGGTTAATTAATGAGCCGGTTTTAACCATACCTGGAGAATCAGAAGGTTTTGTAATCTACAGTAATGCATCCAAGCTAGGTATTGGATATGTTTTGATACAACAAGGCAAGATAGTTGCTTATGCATGGAGACAGTTGAAGCCTTATGAGCAAAGCTATCCCACACATGACTTAGAACTGGCCGTGATAGTTCATGCCCTGAAGATTTAGAGGCACTATTTGTATGGAGAGAAGTGTGACATCTATACCGATCATAAGAGCCTCAAACACATCTTTACTCAGAAGGAGTTGAACATGAGACATGGGAGATGGCTTGAACTAGTAAAAGATTACGATTGTAAAATTCATTACCACCTAGGAAAGGCAAACGTAGTAGCCGACGTCTTGAGTAGGAAGACATGATGTTAATAGTACAAAAGCCTTTATGGAGAGAATTTAAGAGCCGACGTCTCAAAGTGGTCGCCACTCCCTCCAATTATGTCGCTCAAATGGCAGTACTTTTGATTCGATCGACTCTCCATGATTGGATTAAGAGTTATCAAAAGGGTGATAAATCCTTTGAGTTTATAAAAAATGAGATTAATACAGAGAAGAGGAAAGATTTCACCATAGTCGAAGAGAAGGCACTATATTATCAGGGACGCTTGTGTGTACCAGATTTCGAGAAATTGAAAATTGAAAATCTTAGAAGAAGCCCACTCTACTCCTTATTCTGTACATTCGAGAAGTACAAAGATGTATCGTAACTTAAGTGCATTGTTTTGGTGAAAACATATGAAGGAAAGTAGCTAAATATGTGGAGAAGTGCCTGATATGTCAACAAGTGAAAGCAGAACATCAGCAACCATTAGGGTTGTTGCAGTCGTTGAAAATTCTAGAATAGAAATGGGACCATGTGACGATGGACTTTGTTGTAGATTTTTTGAAGTCAGTAAAAGGACACGAGGCTATAAAGGTGATTGTCGATCATTTAACCAAGTCCGCCCATTTTTTACCTGTTCGTATGACATTTTCTATGGACCAATTTGCATAGTTATATGTTAAGAAAGTAGTAAGGCTGCATGGTGTCCCAGTTTTAGTAGTTTTTGATATGGACCCAAGGTTCACATGAAACCTTTGGAAGAGTTTACATCGGGCTATGGGTACAGAAGTTTCGTAGCAAGGAGATACTGCTAATTAAAGTGTTATGGCAACATCATTCAGTATAGGAGGCCACTTGGGAATGCGAGGAGGAAATGCGATCAAAGTATCCAAAACTTTTTGCAAATGACAATTAAGGTAATTTTCAATGACGAAAATTTTTTAGGTAGGAAGATTATAGCATCCGGATGCAACTTAGGTAGCCATTAAAATTGAATTTAGCGGCTAGAAATAAGTTTTTTTTATTTGGAGACCTAATTAAATGTTGACCAATAGTTTAGACCATAGAGCAATTTCTTTTATACATGTGCAGATTTTTCCTTGGCTAAATCTTAGTAATATGATTGTAGAATTGATTTAAATAGTGTATGTCAATTAACCTAATTAATTGGTTAATTATTATAATTAGAGAAACTTTCATTTATTAAAATTAGAAACATTATTTATGCTTGTGTAATTAGCAATCTAATAATTTTATATGGTATGTTAGAATATTTATTTTGGAATAATTTAAATCAAATATTTAATTATATGGCAATAACTTATTAGTAGCAATTAATATAGTTAATTGGATAATTTGTTGAGTGATTGATTACACTCTATATGGAAAAACGTGTGGTATTAATAAGGGAATGAATGTTTGTACCAAAATAGGTAATAGAGTCAAACCTTAAAAACCCCTATTTTACCCCCTCCCCCCCCCCCTCGATATCACTTACAATCACACACAACTAAGCTTGTACTTCTAAATACACTTTCACATTACAAAGTTTAGCACGCACGGTGTCCAATGAATTTTGGAGTGAGTCTAACAAGACGATTTTCTCGATTTTCTTTTATCTTTTTCCATACAACTATAAGTGTAGTAGTACAGATTGTTTTTTTCATTATTTAAATTACAGAAATTTATGTTATGAATATGATGATACGGAAATCTAATTTATGATTATGATACGGATCCTATCTGTGTAAGTTCAAACGACTGGAGTTTAGTAGCGCTCGCACAGGAATTATAGACACGAAATTCAGATTTTATTTCCAAGTGTCTCCGTATGTACTTTATGATTTTTCGTATTTAAATATGAGATGAAATTTGTTATTACTCATTTACTAAGATTTAAGTCTCATATTTATATGTTAAACTTTTTATAGGTAACTAAAAAAGTGGGTTCGGGGCGATCGGAAGTGAATTGTGCTTTTGTGGGTGGAAAATGAAGATTAAACTACGTAATTAAGGATTTTAATAATGTTTATTGTATTTCTCTTAAAACTAATTTTAAATTCTCGAATGTTAAGAAAACATTATCTTTTTTCTTTTGATTATGAAAGTACTCTTTTATGGTATATCTATAATGATTTCAAATGTAAAATTTGGGTCATTACACATATAAAGCTATTATCTTGCTTAATTCTATGCCTGATTCATATAAAGAGGTTAAGAATGCAATTAAGTATGGTAGGGACACCTTAAGAATAAGGAGATATAGATTGTGTCATAGATTTCCTTAAGAGTAAGGAGATAGAGATTAAGCCTGAAAAAGAGAATAAGAGAAATAGTGAGTTACATATGATGAGTAGAATGAAGTTTAAGCGGATGAATTTGAGTAGAACTCAAGACAGTAGTGATTCAAGTAGTTACTTGAGTGATGAGGGTGGTAAGAAGAGGGGCAAGGGTTGGGACATATCCGGTGGTAAACGATGTTACTATTGTGGTAGGTCTGAACACTTTGTAAAGGATTGTCCCAAGAAGAAGGATAAGTAGAAGGGTAAGATGAGAGGTGATACGAATGTGGCTATAGAGTCGAGTGATGATTTATTGAGAGTAAACCTAGTTATTACATGTGCATCTGTGTGTAATCATTTTTACATGTGTGTGATTATTTAATTTTGTTGCATGGTTATATGTTGCATTTCAATGTGTTTGATATGTGCATTTGCATGAATTTGAGAACAATTTAATTACTTTGTATAATTGTTTGCATTCATAGTGGGTTGAGATGCATTAACAGTGTGTTGTATGTTTTTTGTTAAGGTGAAGTATAGATGTCTAGAGGTACATT
>CAIGRB010009330.1:0-12001 GCA_903798255.1 Fraxinus quadrangulata
GCACATCTTGTCTCTAATGATAATATTTTTTCTATATATTCATTTAGTGTGCTTGGAAATGAGAGGTAAAGTTTTTCTAGTTTTCTTCCTAATGATTTTTTTTTCTAGGCCTTTTCAAGTTGGCACATTACCTGTGAAATTAATGAGGAACTTGGTGTTTTTAATTAATTTTGATCTTAATGTGAAATTTTTTGGGATACTAAGAGCTTTGCGTGTATAATTTTGCCAAAAGTCTGAAATTCATTGAAAAAGCAGAACTATTGCGTTTGTGATGTGGATCTATAATTTTCATCAACAATTCATATTGAATGCAAAGCATAAACGGCTATATGTTTATCTAGTCGTCTTAGTAACGACTAAAAATGTCAAAGATATTTTGAAAACCAAAATTATCAAGCATATCAGATTCATTTAAAAATATCAAGCACAAATAAGTCTTTCTAGGCCTTCCTAATGATTTTTTTTTCCATAAAAACCATCATATGTACTAATTTAGAAAAAGTTGAGAATAATATGTGAACAAAAATATTGGGAATATAAGTACAAGAATGAGTAAAGATGTGAGATCTTCATTGTAATTGAAAAAGGCATTTAACAAAGTATCATGTGAATATAATTATCCATTCTAAAGTCCAAAGACTCATTTTTTGAAAAAATATAGGTGTTCAAAACAATCAAAGAAATAGTTCAACATAATTGAGTTCTGTCACATATGGAAAATGTGATATTACAAAAGATATGGTTAAATATACAGAAGATAAATACTCTTTTAAATAATATTTTTTACGATATCAAGTTGTTTTGAAATATATTTTTTAAAATGAAAATACAGTTTTACAATTAAAAACTCGTGGGATAAAATTGCAAAAGAATTTCTCATTTTTAAGACTTGATTCTGATTTTATCTTCAGATCAGAGTTTGTTTTTCTTTAATTTAAATATTTGGTGATCTATCCTTATCTTCATTCCTTTATTATTTCTCAAGTGTTATGAATGAAATTCAGCTATTCATGTTAAAATCAAACAAATTGCCAAATAGAGTGTTGTTGGAGTGATTTTTTGAAAACTAAATTTTCTCAAACTTATTTTCAATCACACATTCGTTATTGGTACCATGAATTGTTGCTGGTTTTAGGAAATTTGAAGTTGTACGGATATCTTGGGATCAGACTGAACAAAAGAAATGTTTGTATTGGTCCTTAGGAATGAATCTTTCCAATAAAAAACGATCACTTTATCATTATGATGATTTTTATATTTTTTAAATGTATACAATGCAATATTTTTTTGTTTCCATTCAAGGCCCTGGCAGAGTGTATATGCCGGGGCCTATTAAAAATATGTTTTGGGAAAAAATATATTTTGGAATAATGATTTTTGGAAGAATGTGTAGTTAAAAAATAGAAAAAAAAGTTTTATATTTATGTGCAATATTATTTTATTGAAAAATGTGTGGTTAAAAATAAGAAAGATAAAAATGCATTTGTCTAAAATGGAGCCCCAAACAGCACCTTATTTGATTGCAATAATAGTCTTATTTAATTGCAATAATAGTCTAACTTTTTATTATTTTCGTAATTATGCTTCCAACATTTTCCATTGCATTATTATCTTTAATATTAAATAGCATATCTTGTCTATAACAATGATTTTTGTCCATATATTATATTAGTGTGCTTTGAAATAAGGGATAAACATTTTATTATTTTTTTATTAAAAATATGATGGAAAAGTAAGTTTTTCTACACATTCCTAATGTACTTTTTGTGAAAGGAACTCATGATTAGAGACGAGATGTACTAATTTATAAAAAGTTGGGACAAGAAAACAACTAAAAATATTGGGGATATAAGTATGAATGAGCAAAGATCTCATATATTGTATTAGCGTGCTTTGAAATGAGGGATAAACATTTTATTATTTTTTTATTAAAAATATAAAGGAAAAGTAAGTCTTTCTACACATTCCCAATGTACTTTTTGTGAAAGGAACTCATGATTAGAGACGAGATGTACTAATTTATAAAAAGTTGAAGACAAGAAAAAAACTAAAAGTTTTGGGGATATAAGTATGAATGAGCAAAGATCTGAGACCTTCATTATAATTAAAAATTCCGCTGCTAATATAAGTGTGGTGGGAATATAATTTCCCATTTTAAAGTCCAAAAACTCATTTTTCTTAAAATATAGGTGTTCAACGCAATCATAAATAGTTTCACTGTAATTGAAGTTTTTACGATGTATTAGAGAAGTTCAAATTTTGAGCTTCCTTAAAAAATGTCAATGTTCAACTAATATGACAAGCTAAATTTAATCATTTTTATTACAATCTTATGCCTAGTATTTTAATAAAATGTCAAATAGATCTCAATTAAAACTTACTCATCAATATATCCACAAAACATAAACTTTAATATATCCCCAAAACATAAACTTTTTAACTCCCCAACTCTATACAATTGTGAATTGCTTAAAAATTTGTGCTACATAAGAAGCGGTGTTTAAAAAGTTTCATTTTCAACGCAATTTAGAAGGGACTTTGTGTATCTTACATGACGAAAAAAAAAAGACAATGTATAGAGAGCTCCATCTTTAAGGCGACCCACAATTAATTATATAATTTGGCTGATTTGTGAAATATGATTATGATAAATTTAAGCCCAATTTCGAGCTCAATAGTTGTTAGAAGTCAAGCAATCCAATGAGTTGTAATGGACAAGTTATTCTATCTAGGTACCTCAGGAGCATACGATTAATATTCAAGATGACGAAGAGGATATTCGAAGTTATCAAAATTCTCAATGGCATACCAGAAAGGTGAAGATCACAAAAGATATGGTTGAATATCGTAAAATAAGTACTCTTGTTAAATAATATTATTTGTGATATCAAGTTGTTTTCAAATACAATTTTTCTAGTACAAAAATATCGTTTTACAATTCAGAACTCGTTGAATAAATTTGAAAAAGGAATCTATTGATTTTAAGGCTTGGTTCTAATTATGTCTTTAGACCACAATTTGTATTTCTATAATTTAAATATTTTGCATTCAATCCTTATCTTCACACCTTATTGTTTCTAATGTGATATGAACAAAATTCTGCTATTTATATTAAAATCAAACAGTTTGCCAAATAGAGTGGTTTTGGGGTAAATTTTTGAAAATCTATTTCCGTGACACTCAATTTCAACCAGAAATTCCTCAAAAAATAATTTTTCAATTTTCCCTATAATTTTTTCTCTCATTTTTAACTACACATTTTTAAAAAACAAATTATTTTTCAAAAAATCTTTCCCACAAAAGAGTAAAGGTTGCCCAAAAAAGTACAATTTTGCTACATGCACATTACACAACTCACAGTTTAATAACCTACTCCCTACTCCTAATAGACTAAACCAACCATTCTTATCCGAAGTAATTTTAACAGTGTAATATAATTAGGTACACTATTATATTGTTTGGAATAGTATTGAAATTATTAATTTGCACTATTTACTAACACTAATATTTTTTACTACTTTCATATCAATTTCGCAAATTAAGGAAAAAATCCAAATTCCCTCAAATAAATGGACCAAAACAGAGAACTCGTGCTGCATCTGAAGAAATATATCACATGGCACCAAATATATAAAAGATCTCTCTTTTAATATTCTTTTTCTTCTAAAAATATGTTCGTCTCAAACTCTATTCGCTAAAGTGAAGTCTATCTACATTATATTCCTAATTTTTGCTCAAACCACAAGGTATATTAAAACCCTATATTTTCACTAAATATACATCCCTTTTTGAACGTTATTTGTAAATACTGATTGCTGCCGCAGTTTAACTGTAAATTTCTACGTAAAAATTGTCCTTTTACTAAAAAATATTAATGATACGAATTCTTGCTGCATACTTTTACTGTATATTATAAATTCAGATTGTCTTTTTTGCGAACATTACTGTTGAATCATTGGAATTATTACTATGGATTACTACTGTAGATTATTAGTATTATTAACAAAAGAAACGATTGGATTGGTTCTTAGAAGGAAATCTACCATTAAAAATGGGTCAATTTACATATAAGTATTTCTCAGTTAAATTTGATGATTTTGATATTTTTCAAATTTATACAGTGCAATATTTTCGGTTTTCGTTCACGCATAGTGTATATATGGGATTTTCCCTATTTATTAGCCTAGGTTTAATATCCCTACTTTGCTAGAATTTTTTAAGGGAAATTTATGTTTACACCACAGTTTTTGCTAATTGCACCACGTTTTAATCGCAATAATAGTCTTCAACATTTGGTTATTTTTGCAATTATCCTCCCAAATTTTTTTATTGCATTATTATCTTCACAATAAATGAAATAGCACATCTTATCTTTAACAATGATTTCTATCAATATCTTTTGTTAGTGTGTTTTGAAATAAGGGGTAAATATTTTGTTGATTTTTTTTCTTATTTAAACAATATGATGAATAAATAAGAGCCAATTTGGCATAGCTTTTGCTTCTACTTTTACTTTACGTAAAATAGTTTTTGGATGAAATCTCCTTAATTTTTGTTTGAAAATTAATTTTTAAAAGCACTTCCTATTTCGGAAGTTCTTTTAAAGAAAGTCACACTAAACTAGCTTCCTCTAAAAACCCTTCTAATTACAAAAGCACTTTGTAAAATTAGTCAAGCAGTTCCCAAAGTAAGTTTTGAGTTTCAAATGCTCATTTTGACTTTTCAAAAGCCATGCCAACAGGCCCTAAGTCTTTCTACACCTTCCCTATGATTTTTTTTGGATGAAAACTATCATCAGGGATGACTGATGAGTACACTAATTCATAAAACATTAAAGAAAAGAATACGACAAAAAAATTTGAAATATTAGTGCAAGAATGAACTATTTGAATTTTAAAGTAATAGATAGATTAAAATATGTGAATTGAAAAATCCAATAATAGAGTCAATTTGACACAACTCTTCAAATGCAAATGGTGTAGATAAAAAATTTGTTACAAATTGGTGTGACCTTTTGAGATGATGCAATCGACACCATTTGATATGAAATTGTGTGATCTAACGGTTGAAATTAAGTTTGCCAAAAGAAGCGACCATTCGAAAAGACACGTGAATATCTATAAATAGGACCATTCTAATTCCATTTTATTCACTCCAAACCAATTCCATAAAATTGATTTCTAATTCTTTCATTTTCTAAATTCTATCAAAATAATTTTCATATTATTTTGAATTTCATGTTCGATACTTACTAATCGATACCTTCTATTTTAGAAGAGTACAGTCAAATATTAGTTCACTCGAAAAAATTAATAGTCCTATATTAATTTTGGAATAATTGCTGTATCTTGGGAGACCGACGTTCATTTGATCTTATTAGCACTCGTGCAAGAGACGAAATGCGTCTTAAGAAAATTTGCATTCACATACCTCGTTTCATTTCATCTTCTTCGAATTTCTGCATTTTTAACGTTTGAGTAAGACGTGATTTGTTCATTATATGTATGTACCGTAATTTTGGTAAGTTGTTACTCTATTCCATTTGCATGCTCGTATTTTTTATTAGCGAATATAAATCATGCATCAATTTATTCAACAATTTTTTGGTTAATTAAATATAATTCATGCAAGAATTTATCTAACATGATCAAAGATTTTAGACCTTCATTTGATTAAAAACGATGCAGTTAGAAAAGTGTAGTGTTAATATAATTATCCATTTTAAAGTCCAAAAACTCATTTTTCTAAAAATATATTATTATTTTTTTATTAAAGGAGGGTGGTACCTCCGAGATTTTATTGATTTGCCCTTACTTGTGGCGGAGGAATACCGTGGTTATATGAAAATAATAAAAACAATAAATGAGGAAGTACTACTTCCCTTACACTGAAAATAAATGACGAAGATTAAAACAGTAAACAAGGAAGTACTACTTCCTTTACAATAAGAACTAATACAAATTAAGAAAAAAATAAGAATTTGAAGTAAAAATAAAAATCAAACTCTGGCACTGGGCAATCCATGTCTGTCAATTTCTACTAGTTCCCTAATATGTCGTAGTAGGTCATTTAGACCATATATGTGAATGATCACATCCCTCCGTAGCAAGAGCATCTACAACCTAGTTTCCTTCTCTGTAAATGTGAGAAATTGTATCTCTGTCGAAGGATATGATATATGTAATACGTCTGAGTATACCCTGAATAGCCCTTGGTCCTCATTCTCTAGTGATGCAATGAATAACTACTGCCAGACTCTACCCAAATTGTTGAAAAACCACGTCCATGAGCTAGTAAAATCCCATCAAAAATAGCCCGGAGCTCTACCTCTAATATCAAGCATGGTCTATACAAAGTTGAGAAAGCTCTGATACAGTATCTTGTGTGGTCTCTAATGATGTCTTCCCTACTCGCAAAGCCATCCTTGACGCATCCATCAGTATTGATCTTGACAAATTCGACTAATGGGGTACGCTACCAAACTAGAATAGGGAGAGATGGGAAATGGGATCCATAAAAATACCAAATATGGGTGTAAGTGTTAAGTTCCCTCGTCAATGCACCACTCGAAATAGTCCTCCCATATGTAAAAAAGAGAACATGCGACAGACTCTCCAAATGATACGTTTGGCTACTATGCAAATCCCCCTATGCTTCGCATCATTCCTAGCGGTCCATAGGTACCAAAATGTCAGTAGAGAAATGATAATGCGAATGTGTCCACAACGAACATAATGTCCAGAATACCTCAATCTCTGGAATCTCTATCTGACTCCCTCTCATGAACTCATAGGTATGTGAAAAATATCCCCAAAATGCTGCCATACCTGATTGAAGATGCTACTACCGGTGAGAATATGATTGATAGTCTCAGTCTCGGAACAACACTGACAGTGAGAAGCCGACTGGCATCTAATCCTTCCATGAATAACCACATCTACTGGAATGAGGTGCTGCCATAGTCTCCAACAGAAGAATGAGACAATGACGGGCAAAATAGAGCTCCATAGTAATCGGTATGAATCTTGATACTGGCATCCTGAACGTACGAACTACCATGCAGACTTGGTAGCAAAGCTACCATCCGATGTATTTCGCCAAACAATTCGATCCGAGGCATCTGTACATAAAGGTATAGCCTATATCTACTCCGCCATAATAATAAATATCCAATATCCCACCCAGTATTGGCGAAGAAATCCCGCACCCTCCCAAATGTGTGCTGTTGGTATGGGAATAGGGATGCCAATGTGGTCACACCCATCCAGCAATCATGTCAAAAGAAAATCTAACCTATACCAAGGTGCCATGCAATGTATGACTCTGTCCGAAACCCAACTAATTCCAGCCTTTTCCAGATAGGAGAAGCTAAGTAAGGAACTTCTGCAAATAAAGTGTGTTCCCGTACAATACTTGCCCTGTAAAAATTGAGCTCAAAGAGATCTCTGAGAATGGAACAACCACCAGAGTTTTATGGAGAATGTGTTCACCACATCCTGTAATCTTCTAAAGCATAGACCACCCTCTTCAGTAGGAAGATAAATCTCCTTCCACCTCCGCCAATGTAAACGTCGCGCCTGTTCTTTGAAATCCTACAGGAATCGCGCAAAGATGCTCCCAAGTTTCTTTAAGATAACCTTAAGGGGCTGTATGATCTGAATAAGGTATAATGGCATGGAAGAGAGCACTGACCTCAGCAAAGTAATATAGCCCCCATATGATAGAAGTCATGAAGGCCAACCTAAAATCATGTTCATGACCTTCTGGATAAGGTTATAAATGAAGCTCCTCTTGGCACCCTTAAATAAGGAAACTCCCAAATAAGTGAACGGCTGTTGCTAGTATCGAAAACCAGTCAACCCTAAGAAAATCCTCACTCCCTAACCCTAAAAGCATTTCCAGTAACATTGTCGATTGTTTAAAAAAATTTACTACATAAGCAAAAATAGGCGATGTTTAAAAAAATTCATTTTTAATGCAATTTGGCAAGGACTCCATGAGACTGACATGATAGGAAGATAAATAGCGCATAGAGTTCCATGTAGATTTAGAAACTTTATAGTGTCTAAACAAAATTTATTCAATTACTATGTTGGCATCTTTAAGGAGACATCTAAGTAATGTAAATATGGCTTATTTGTGAAAAATGATTATAATAAATTTAAGTCCTCTTTCAATTGAAAGAGTTTATTGAAGTCGAGCAATCCAATATGCTGTAATAGCTTATAAAATAACGAGATTTGACTCAAATAACACCTAAAGGGGGTGAATAAGTATAATACACGTAATTAAAAATTAACAACCAATAATTGTAATAAGTCACAAATTATTATACCTAGATGAATTGAAATACGAATCTAAACCCTCGATTTCAATCAAACAACAATATCAAAACTAGAATGTAAATAACACCAAGAATTGTTTACGAAAAAAACACCTTGAAGAAATCTTCAATAGTAAAAACCTCCGGGCAAACTTATCAGTAAATAATCCACTATAAAAGAATAAACTTGTAGATTGGTCCAGATATAACTAAACATTACTAGACTCTGAATATCAACCTATAATCATCGCAAAACTCTTCGATTGTGTGCTCCCGCACCAACTTCAGAATATCTGAAACTTTTCTCCTCGCAGATCACCAAAAACAAACTCGTTATTTACAAACTAGAACTCCAGTTATCCCTAACAAATGGATTGGAAGAGGTTTATTTGGTGTTTTGATATTTGGAATTTTTGATATTTTGATTTTGTGATTAAGGCAAGAGATCCTTGAATTGTATTATTGATCGTCAATAATATATTCTCTTGAATGAAAAAAGGCTAACACAATTGGGATGAACTATGGCTTGAATATTTATAATATGGAGGGCTTGAATTTGCTTGGAATTGTAAAATATAAGAGAATCGCAAACTAGGGTTTTGCCATATAACATGACCGCTCGAGCAATTATGTGGTGGTGGCGAGCATTGAACACTGCTAAAATTGCTCAAGCGGTCCACATGCGCCTCAATCTTGATTTTGTTGAACTGACTTTGATTTCGTCCAAAGATACTTCCAACCTCCAGTAACTTAACACTAATTACAACTCGATGAAGTGACGTTTTAGACACAGATTTTGCTAATACATTTTGGACCTAACAGATTATAACATTGGATTCAATATAGGTGTGTCAATAGCATATGAATAATATTCAAGATGAAGATGAAGATATCAAAATTCTTACTGGCGTGGTATAGAAACCATCAGGTCTTGCTACAATTCCTTTCTCCAATAAAACCCTGTTGAATTTTTTTTACCCAAATTCAATTGAATTTTTTGAGAAAATATTTGTTCCTTCTTTGCAGGTGTTTTTATTGAAAAAATATTTGAAAAATATTGTTTCCTTAATTTCATGTATTTTTTTATTTTTTTTCCATCTTTGTGGTATTTCTAGAGTTTAGCATCATCCTTATAAATACTAGACTCTTTTGACAAGTTTGTATTTATTTTTTTCATATTCGTCAATTGAAAAAAAATACTATGTTTTTTTGCCAACTAATTATTTTACCTTTTATCTTGTTATTTATTTGCGATTATATACTTCATATCATGTCATATATATTACAGCGATCTATTTTATTCCCAACAAGTGGTATCAAAGTTTTTGGCTGTGATTTGTTCGAGGTTTTTGTTATTGATGACAGTTTTGAAGTATGATATTCCGCTCTTGGATCGCAATACAAGATACAATCTATACTCATGTAGATGGATTTGGACCATACGTTGTTGGGATTTGAGAAAATACCTATACCTTGGTCGACGGAGGAAAAATAGTGGAATAATCAGAAGGCACTGCCATAGATCCATCTTCATCTCTCTAAAAATATTCTTCACGATGTTTTGAAGGAGAAAATGGCAGCCACAATATGGTTGAAGTAGAAGCAATTGTGCATGACTCAAAGTCTAACAAAAAAAATGCATCTGAAGTAGAGGTTGTATTATCATCGCATAGCTAAAGGCAAATTTTTGGAAGATCATCGCTGATTTGGAGACTTTAAAGGTAAAGTATGAAGAAAAAATTTGGTCTTAATCTTTTTTGTGTTCGCTACCTGCTATGTTTACTTCGTTTAGAGACACGATCTTGTATAGTCGTGATACTCTCATCATTCAAGATGCGTATGATGACTTGTTTTCAAAAGATAATATGAAACATCTTGTTGGATTTGAGGTCAAAGATGGAGTAGGCCTTATTGTTCATGGTGATCGGGGAAGAGGTAAGTTGAGGTCAAATTTCAGTAATATGGTTTGTTATTATTGCAAGAAGAAAGGACACATTAAGAGAGACTGCGAAAAATTGCTGAATGAAGGTAATTTGACTTCAAATTATGGAAAGCAATCAAGTATTTTTGACGAGACCAACATAGCCGAGAACTATTTGAGTGATGGAGATATTTTGATGATTTCTGACGTGGAAACCAAACCTGACGAGTAGTGGATTTTGGATACAGCTTGTGCGTTCCATATGTATCTCAATCGGGATTTGTTTGAAATACATGAAACGGTGACGCAATGTGTCGTTGTCATGGATAACAACGAACACTATCAGGTAGCTGGTATCAACGAACACTAGTGGATGGAATATGTAGAAGACTTGATCATGTTCGATATATTTCAAACTTGAAGAAGAATCTCATTTCATTGAGTACTCTTGATTCAAAAGGGTACACGTTCTTTAGAAGAGGTGGAGTTTTGAGGGTTCAAAAGGATGTTCCTATTGTATTGGAGGGATGAAAAATGTCCCAATTATACATCTTGCAATGTCAAGTAAAACTCGTGAAGAAAAGTCCGCACATATTTTAGTACAGTAGTGGAAATTCAGTTTGGTACTGTACATTTGGGATTTTGTTCGGGGTCCCAAACAAGCCCTTCTCTTCCTAGACTAGTAGCAGCTCCCGTTATAGTAGTTTCAGGATACTCCGCCAGTAGGTCATTATCTGTCCTAGGATTGCCTTTTCGCATGACCTCCATGTACACTTTTTATATGCAAAACTTAGCATAGAGGTGGAGTCTCTGTTGGCTGATGCAGAAAGGCTCTTCCATTACAAATCTTTCGTCTCTTTCGGGGAGGCAAGAGAATGGGTTGATAACAACTTATCTTCAAGAATACTACTCAGTCGAGTTTGGAGGATATATGTAATTCTCCCTTACCAATTACTTCTTTATCTTTTATCTTGTTAGTTGTTTACGATTATATACTTCATATCATGTCATATATATTATCTCGATTCATTTTATTTTCCAACAAACCCTGCCCTCATAATTTCCACTAGGTTGGGATTACTATTTAATATTACATTCTTTTAATCTATAATCAGGCGAGGAATGTTGGCCAATAAATCGAAGCAATCATCTATAGGTTTAGAAGTTTATTGCTTTTGAAAAGGTTCACAATAGAATGTCACGCAGTGAGAATGCTTATCTCTACATTCGACACGGCAAGCACGCTAACAGCTAGACATTGAGACCTATTTTACCAAAGAGTAAAAGAGTGTACTAATGATATGATTATATGTAAGTATTCTCCCTAACATCCTAATCATAGCATGTGTGTGTTAGTTGTTGGACATTGCCGGCCTAAGAATGAGGGAAAGCGGCCTTGAGGCATAGTACCTTCGGAGCCAATCATGCAGTTTGTAAAAGTTGGTATCAGAGCGGGTCCGCTCGAGGATGCGGTGTTGTTACGAAACAACGTCATGTGTTCTTATGGAGAAATGATTTTGGACCACGGATCGTGTCGACAAGCTGGCGAAACACGATGAAGGAAACTATGAGGAAGATGGATGAAAAAGGGCAGCGTTGCTCAATTACCTAGGTGCCTTTCAAGGAGTTTAGAGGAGCACACATTGTAGGGTACAATGATGAAGATTGTGTATTTTATTCTAAATGCCTTTAGGTGGTGCAGTTTAGAGGCCGTCCACTCGAAGAACTGATGATCAGAGGGGCAGAGGGTGAAGGTT
>CAIGRB010009335.1:2749-15494 GCA_903798255.1 Fraxinus quadrangulata
CTTTACCTACCAGCAGAAGAAGAAACTTCTCCATGAAGCAAAATTTTATTATTGGGAAGATCCACATTTGTACAGAAGAGGGGCAGATCAAATTATCAGAAGATGTGTGCCAGAAGATGAAATGAAATCAATATTTTCTAGGGTTCATGCTTCGGCATATGGGGGTATTGGCCCAACCAAAACTGCAGCAAAGGTGCTTCAAAGCGGTTTCTATTGGCCAACATTATTTAAAGACTGTCACAGTTTTTGCAGGTCTTGTGATAAGTGTTAACGAACAGGTAACATTTCTGCACGTCACGAGATGCTCTTAAACAATATTTTGGAAGTGGAGTTATTCGATGTTTGGGGCATTGATTTTATGAGACCTTTTCCATCGTCCTATAACAATCAATATATCATAGTGGCAGTGGATTAAATCTCCAAATGGGTAGAAGTAAAGGCGTTACCGACCAATGATGCTAGGATAGTGGTGGATTTCATAAGAAAAAATATCTTCAATCGCTATGGAGCTCTAAGAGCCATCATCAGTGATGATGAAACTCACTTTCGTAACTGGTTATTCCTAGCAGTTCTTGCTAAATATGGAATACAACATCAAATAGCGACACCCTATCACCCTCTGACAAGTGGACAGGTTGAAACATCCAACAAGCAGTTAAAAAGGATTCTGGAACTCATAGTGAATGTATCCTGAAAAGATTGGTCCAAAAAATTGGATGATGCTTTGTGGGCCTACCGCACCACTTACAAAACACCGATTGGAATGCCACCATAGCGGATAGTATTTGGGAAGGCTTACCACCTACCAGTGGAATTTGAGCACAAAGCATAGTGGACGTTGAAGCAGTTGAATATAGACCTTGAAAAGGTTGGAGAAACAAGAATATTCAGAAGAGAAGCTTACGAAAATGCCTCCATCTACAAAGCAAGGACTAAGTAGTGGTATGACAAATGCATTCAACAACGTCTTTTCAAAGGTGGGGATTAGGTACTCTTGTATAACTCTAGACTCAATTTGTTCCTCGAAAAATTAAAATCTAAATGGTCCGGACCTTTCACGATATCCCAGGTGTTCCCATATGGTACAATTGAATTATATCACCCGACAAAGGGTAACTTCAAGGTTAATGGGCAACGTATCAAACATTATGTCGAGGACTTTCCCACCACTAAAGAAAGCCTTGACCTTGCTATTCCAGAATAATCAAGCCACAAAGTCCAGCTAATGACTGTAAAGAAGGGCTTCTTGGGAGGCAAATTCTATCCTTTTTCTTTACTTAGTTCTTATGTTTAACTTATTTCATTGTTTAGTTGACTGTATTCATATTCTTCTCGATGTGTTGTAGGACATATTCAAGTTTAGGGGTGCAAACAAGAGTGAAGGGATGTTAACACTCAAATCATCAAAATGGAGATGATGATATAGAAGATGGGTCAATCTGAGGTAACTGTATCAAAAAAGAAAAAAAATTTTAATAGAGACGTAGCACCTAGGCGCTGTGTCTCAATTTCTAACCCCCCAATCCCTAATTTATTTCCTTTAATCTCCTCCTCATCCTCTCTTCTCTTTCTCTTCCCCCACTCTCCATTTCTTTCCCTCCTCTCTTCCCCTTTCTCTTTCCACACTACCTCACCACCAACACACGGGCTTCACACTACCATTATATTTGTGCTCTTTCTTTTTATCTTTTCTTCCAAGCTAAGGATTTGAAGGTACTCATTTTCATGCTTTTCTCTCCTACATTTTTCTTTTTCCATTGTTTGATTGGGGAGGATGGGACTTGCATACTTGTGATGTAATAGTTTTTTTTGTGGATTTATGATGTTTGTTGTTTGATTATAGCAAATACCTTCGTTCATTTTGGGTAATTATGTATGCCTACAAGGTGTTTGATACATTACCTATGTGAACACACATCCTAATTTAACAATGCCCTAGTACTTGAATTGTTATCTCTATAGGTGGACTTGTGTTTAGTGATGAATTTTGAGGATGTTGTCTTGAATACCACCTATGTGCACTTGTTCACAATCACGCACTAGGGTCTTTTGGCACAATTCTTGTTGAAGGTTTCTCGACATTATGGTCCTTGCCATGTTGCGTATAGTGATGAGGTTTCGAGTCTTTTTTATTATCTCTGTTCTCTTTCCTATGCTAATGGTTTCTATATTTTGTATAAGATCAGGATCAATGCTATGAAAGAAATCTAAAGCTCCTGCCTCATCTTCTAGCTCCTTTGATAGGAGCAAGTTCGTAAGTGCCGAGGCCTCCGAACGGTATAACAATATGGTGGTGCATAAGAGTTGTATATCGGAGAGAGGATTTGAACACTATATGCGGGCACAACTTGAACAACGCCATTGGGAACGTTTACCAGGCAGCCACGCCCAGCCCTAATACCTGTTGTGCGTGAATTCTATGCTAATGCAAAAGAACACCAGGATTTTTGAGCATTTGTGATGGAGAAATGGATACCGTTTGATCGAACATCCATCAATCGATTTTACGAGCTGCCTGATATTGAGGAGAGTGACTATTATCACTTATAGACCGTGGGCACTGATCCGAATGAGGTTATTAGCATTTTGACAAAATCGAAAACCGCGTGGAAGCGATCGGATGATGATGTGATTAATTTTCCCACCTCAGGTATAACGGCGGAGTGCAACACATGGCATCATTTCATCTCAGTCAAACTGTTGCCCAGTGGTAATATGAGAGAGGTCACGAAGAAACGGGCAACTTTGAACTAAGCCATTCAACGGGGGCTGTCTATTGATGTTGGCTTGGTCATCCACAACAACATTCTACATACCTTGCGTGGCTCCACTAATGGGGATTTAGGGTACCTCTCGATGATCTACGAATTGTGTTTGAGAGGTGGAGTTGTCACCCACCCATCTGAGGAGGTCATTCACCTAAAATCGGTAATTACATGGGATCGTACTTGAAAATTCATGAGCCGATCAAGGTCTCCTAGTGCACCACCACCCTAATCTACCGAGTGGCCTTGGAGATCCCATCGACCGCAGCCCTCGAGTGACCCTACCAAGAACCTTGCTGCACAGTTGAACATGATGCAACTGCAGTTGAATTCGATGCAGAACTCTATGACCACGAAATTCCATTATCAGAATGAGTTCAACTCTGTCCTAGCTTCCATCTACTCTGACCATATTTTCCCTCAACCACCTCAACTGCCTGACTACACAGCATACCCGACCACTCATTGAGATGACACCGAAAATAATTAGTGTCTTCTCAGGTAAGTAGTCCTCCCGTTCTTACTTTTTTACATTGGGGATAATGTTCACTTTAAGTTTGGGGGTATTACATTGACATGCGCTAGTGTGATTAGCATGTTTATTTTGAGTGATTGTGATTGGCATGTTTATTCTGAGTTTTATTCTGGCATGCTTAGATGAGTCAGATAGTCTTATTCGATGATGAATATAGTTGAGAGCATGTATTGGTTTGTGAATGATGATTAAGTATGTCTTTGAGTTTTAATTACCGCTTATCCATTATAAATGAGAAAATTATTATGCACTAAAATGAGGTATAGCGTCGTACAAGAACATGAGGTTTATATGCATAGGTGATAGATATGACCTAGGTGCTTTATCCTATATACATGATTCAAAATATCCATTGATTATAAATATATTTGGAACATATTAATCGGTGAAGGAGACGGTTTAGGATTGTGATGATTCCGTGCATCTAATAAAATTTGTATGGAGTGTTTAGACTTTCGAGTAGAAACTTGGTGATGACCAAATGCTAAGACTCTAACCCCCGATATTTGTTGCTTTTAATCTATTCAAAATGCATTGAATTAGCTTATGTCTCATGCCGACACCTTTTTTACTCGAGTGATTAAGTTTGTGGGATATCTTAAAACTTAGTACCCTCTTGGCATTCAAAAGCCGAGGTGTTACCAACTAAAAGCTAGCTACAGGTGTCAAGAAGAGAAAAATGGGTGAGGTCAATAAAGAGCTAACAAAAATACATAGTTTTTTTTAAAAATGACGATGTTCATTGTTGGGGGCCTAGATAACTGATGGGTTTGAATCACTTAGTAGAAGCTAGTTTGTTGACACACTATTGGGAGAATCATCACACGAATAGACTGTTGACATTGTCGGTTAAACAAAACCAAATTAGAGAGGTTTGAGGACGTGAAATGTGAAAATAAACTTAGACTTACACCATGGTGAGAGCGTGAAAGAAAACAAGTTTGAGGGTATGTGAATCTCACGAGCGATGTAAGGAAAAAAATTGTCCATTTATGGTGGGGAATTGAATCAACTTGTGAATGTTCGACGTTACGCTTGATTTTTCACACACACACCAGTTTGCATTGGATAAGTAGAAGTTAGCTCTTACATTATAATTTTGGGTCATTCATATGTATGATACAGTGATCTTAATATCGAAATAAATTGCAAGCCATCTGACTAAGTTTGAGTATGTCGTTTCTAGCCATGATTATCTGTGTATATTTGTTTGCTCGAGGACTAGCAAAATGTTAAGTTTGGGAATATTTGATAAGCATGTTTTACACAAGAATTATGCATCATTTGAGCTTAATATGATGGCGTAATTTGTTGTTTTTAGAACATATTTAATGTGTTTGCTAGTGTTGTGTTGAAGGTATAATAAGAGGTGAAGGGTAAAAGTTTTGAAACAAGAAAAACAAACAAAAAAAATAGAAAAACGGTGCCCAGGAGCCATCACGAAGCGCCTAAGCACCGAAAAGGGAGGCGAAGATCAGCAGAGATGTAGCGCCCAGGTGCCGCCCATTGCCCAGAAATGCAGAACGGCAGGGCCTACACAGCGTCGCCTGGGTTAAATTTGTGGCGCCTAGGTGCTGCGCTGAGCAGTCAATATTTACCAAACTGGGCCTCGTGAAGCCCAAGAAAAAGACTCCAAATTGGCCAAGGACATGAAGTATAAATAGAGGAGAAGAGGCACGAATTAGGGGTTCTACACTTTGCAAAATTGAGAGAAAAACACAAAATCGAAGAGGAATTCGCGAGAAGAACTACATCAAGGATTCGAGTTAAAATCAAGGATTGGAAGAGTAGGAAGATCTTGGTGCAAGAGCTTATTCTTTTCCATCTTTATTATCAATTAAATCCGGTGATGTATTCGAATATTGTTATTTATTTCATTATTTTCATTATTTTTAGCTAAATTTCTTATTAGAGCAAACAATGTAATTTATTAAGACCCTTAGTTATTTGATTCAAGAATTCTGAGTTTACTACTTTCATATGTTGATTCTATTATGTGTGTAATGCTTTGAATTATCTGGCCAATAATTTGATGATTCATTGAGTTTCTTACGAATCGAGAGGTGAGTTTGAGGTTTACGAATCGAGAGGTGAGTTTGATGATTCATTGAGTTTCTTACAAATGTTTGACGAATGCTGCCGTCTACGCTTTTTTGGTAATTTTTCGAATTTGGGCTGCCAGGGTGATGACCCATAATTCTGAGATTCTGTAAAAACAACACAAATGTTAGCATATTCCTCATTATTTCAACTTGTTGGATTTTTAGAATTTAAGAGAAAAGAGTTCAAAGGGTCAAAGTCAGCAGTTGCAAATGCTTCCTCCTGAGTGAGTCCATCAATCATGTATGTTTGATAGCATTCATCATCCTCCCTAGGCTGCTTAGTGATGTGAAAAATATTGACTTCTAAAGTCATGTTCCCAAAAGACAACTTCATTAAACCATTCTTGCAATTTATAAGAGCATTAGCTATGGCAAGGAAGGGTCTACCAAGAATGATAGGTATTTTAGAATCAACATTCACATTAACCTTCAAGTCTAGAACTAAAAATCAACAGATAATAAATTTTGTCAATTTGTACCAAAACATCCTCAACTACTCCTCTAGGTCTTATGGTGGACCAATCAACCAGTTGTAAAACTACAGATCTGGGTTTTATCTCACCTAATCCTAACAACAAATAAGTAGCATAAGACATGATGTTAACATTAGCTCCTAAATCAAGGAGGGCTTGTGCAAACTTACAGCTCCAATGATGCAAGAAATGGTAGGACAACTAGGGTCCTTATATTTTGGTGGGACCCTTTGCTCAATCATCGTACTCACTTGCTCAATCAAGAAAGCAGTTTTCTTGATATGATCATTCATCTTCACAGTACTTAAGTCTTTGAGACTTTAGCATAGGTAGGAACTCGGGTAATCATATACAAGAGATGTAGGTTAATTTTTACTTGCTTAATGTGCTCTAGGATCTCATTGTATTAACTAGAAGTTTTCACAATAGGCTTGAGAGCTTAAGAAAGGGGCACTCTAGCTAGATTTTCCACTACCTCTTCACTAGGACCACACTGTTCAGAATTACTAGTCTTTTTCATTTTCCTTAGACTCCCTGGACTTGGTGATTGGTTCTATAACCTTCCCACTTCGAGTAGTGATGGCATTCACTTCCTTAAGCTCATTTTTTTTCTGAACCTAAGGTTTGAGCCATATGTTGTCCCTTAGGATTTGTTTGAGCCTGAGCTAGAAACTTCCCACGTTCCACTACAGTTAAAGCATTAGTTAACTTAGACATATGATTTTTTATCTCTTTGTTTTCCTCAACCACTTGAGTGATCATAGTCTCAAAATTCTGATTGGTCTTACCTTGTGTCTCTACAAAAGCATGTAAAGTATCTTTTAAATAGTTCCTAGAAGATATGGGCTGATATAAAGGTGTATTGAAAGCTCTAGATAGATGGACAGGTTGCTGGTTTTCAAATTTCCAGCTGAAATTGGGGTAATTCTGCCACCCTTGATTGTAGATATCAGAAAAATGAGCATTGGGCTTTTTATACATACGTAAAACATTATAGTGTCCCTCATAAACCCCCTCATCTCAGCTAGAGTAGAATACTCTTACACTGGATGATCGATTCCATCACATACACAACAAGGTCCAGAGAACTCAACACGAGCAACATTATGTATAGGCTTTAAGTTTTTAGCACGTAGGGTTCCATGTTCTCTAGTAAAGCCTCTACCTTAGCTGTAAGGCTATCCTCCTTCCTAAGATAATAAATACCTATACTAGAAGAGTTTACTATGGGTCATGACCTATTAGTGCTATCAAAAGTGCTAGGTCCAGTCCAATTATGAGCTTTTTCAGCAAGGTCATCTAAGTACTCTATGGCCTTATCTCGATCTTTTTGCAAGAACTCAGCATTACACATCACCTCAACAAATTGATGCTCCTTAGGTATTTTTCCTTCATAAAAATAACTCACAGTACGCTAACTCTCACAACCATGGTGGGGGACAAAGGGCTTGTAACTCTTTGTATCTTTCCCACGTTTGGTATAAAGTCTCGCTATCTTTTTGAGTAAATGAAGAAATTTGCTTCTTTAGGGAACTAGTATTATGATGAGGGAAGTATTTACTAAAAAGGCTTGAGTCATTTCACCCCATGTTCCAAACAAACGTGGTCTCGGCGAATACATCCAGTTTTTTGCTCTTTCTCTAAGTGAAAATGAAAAAATTTAAGCTTGATTGTATCCGTTGTACTATGTTGATTGTAGAAAGTTGTAACCACCTTGTCAAATTCTTTAATATGCACATATGGATTTTCACTTTCAAGTCTGTGAAAATTGGGAAGAAGTTGAATCATTCCCGATTTAAGGTCCATACATATTAGGTGGAAAAATAATACATGATGGTGTGGATGTGCATGTGCGAGTGGGATGAAGATAATACTGTAGAGTTCTAAAAGGCACATCCCCATGCTCACTATCAGTCATGGTGATGTGTAGTGTGGTGTTTGTGGCAAATGATGCAGTGTCAAAGATAGGGTTAGAAAGATATTCAAACACTATAAGAGGTCCTTCGGTGAATTCTCCTTGCTCACCTTGATTCTTACTCATAAAACACGACAACAAAACTACGTAAGAATAGAAAAATAACAATGAAGAGAATTAAATTAACTAAAGAGTAATAAAGGAACGACGTCACCCTTTTTCAGTTAGTCCCTTAGTTTCTTGTACCGTCTAGGGTACCCAAAGAATAATGCGATAATTGTAGTACAACTCTAGGGTGTTGATTCTACAGGGAGATGGTTGAAATACTTAAGAAATCCGAAGGATGATTGTTCTTTTGAATGTGTAGTAACATTTAATGCTTGAGTGAGATTAAAATCAATGTTTGAGATAGCGAAGCGTCGAAATTTCCTCAATTGGATTGGATCAATCACATTAATAATTCATTCTTTTTACTCAATCAGAGATGTTTTACCAAACTCTCTAATCGGAAGATATAACGTTAAAAATCAATTTAATTCAACTGTAATCCTAGAATCTAGATTTCCTATAATATAGTCACACACTTTATTGGAATAAGGTTTGAAAAGCAACCATATACACCTAGCATAAAGTAGTAATCAATCCACCAATAAAATAAATGAAATAAAAACTCAACAAATGGTTCAATTATTCGATAGACAAAGCATGACTAAATCTGCGCAAAAGTTAAGCCAATCTCAAAATAAACTTATGAAAAGAATGTCTAAACCTAGGATTGTTCAGGAAAGAAAGATCAAATTACATGAATAACTGATGTAAAATCACCAAATCCAACCGAGTTCATTCGTAGCTTCACCGAAATCTTTAGTTACTCATAATAAATTCTTGAGCTCCAAGAGATGAAAGATGCATATGGAGGCCTTTGTTTTTGTTCTGGGACATATTAGGGTTCAAATACACGAATCCCCACTTGTTTCCATAAGTAGTTGAACGAGATTAGGAAACTAAATATTCGGCCACCGAACATAACTATGTGACTGCATAGTTCATCTTCACGCGGTCGCATAGTTCATGGAAAATTGGCATTTAAATTCCCTGAAGAAGTGTATGCGGCCGCATGCGAGACAACACTATGCAACCGCCGCATAGTGTTGTTTAACTTCCAAAATCTGCGTTTTAGTCTTCCAACTTGGGTTGCTGGACTCTTGGCCTCTTTTCTTGTTTCTTCTTCATCCAATGCTTTATTCCTTAGATCAATTGGACCTCGACATCTTCTCATCTTCATTTCCTATTCCAGTTCATCTTTTGATTATTTACATCTTGGTCCCTGAACTTTGTTTTTCCTCCATTTTGGTCATTTTCCCACTTGTTTTTCCTTATTCCCGCTGCGTTCATAACGTAGTCCTGCAAAACGTAAATTACATATAATTAAGTTATGTTCCAATATATTAATCAACAATTGTCCATGTTTTGACTGTAAAATAAGCGTGTAAAAACGTACTTATCACCTGCACTTGATCCTTCAGACACACACCTGCTTTGCATTAGATAGGTGAGAATTTAACTTTTGCATGATAACTTTGAACCTGCTCATCGGCATAATATAATGTTTTCAATCCTGAGCTATAATGGCAAGCTATTTAACTAAACTTATTTTATGTGAGTTCTTTTGTTTTAGTTTTGTTTGTGTTCATTAGTCTTTCCTTTTTCTTTTTGTTTGCTCAATGACTAGCAAAGTATTAAGTTTTGGGGTGTTTGATAAGTGTATTTCATTCATACTTTGATGTCACTTAATCTAAATATTCTGTGTCTTTGAGAGTTTTTAGAGCATTTTGACATGTTTTTTTCATTTTTTTTATATTTGGTGACTTGGTGAAAACAACGAGTTTTGGAACTTAAAATGGAGCCAAATTTGACAAGAGTGAAAGAGGACCAGAAGTATACAAAGGAAAGAAAGATAGAGGTCATGTGAATGAATGGGTTGGGGCAACGAATTGGCACCCAGGCGCCGACATAGAAAAGAAAACAATTGTAGAAGATTGGCACCACATCGTCAGGAAAGTGGCACCCTAGCACCGCTTTTCGGGTAACATTATAGGACATGACGTCCTAGCGCCAGCCACAACACCATCGCGGCATTGTGGCACCATGATTGTAGTTAAGGTTTGAAGAGTTCTTATCAATTTTAAACGCCCACTTAAAATAAAACTCATCGAAGACTTCATGAAAACATAAATACAACAGGAGAGAACACTTTTTAGGAAGAGAATTCAACGAGGCAAGAGTCAAGAAATCAAGAAAAAAATTGAAGGTAACAACGCGAAGAAGATTGTTCAACTCCAAAACAATTTTATCTTTTTCTTCTCTATATGTATTTTGTTATGAATTTGATATTTTTTCTTTCATCCATCATGGACTAATTCTTATAACTAGGGTCAAATGTAATCCATACTTGAGACTATGTTTTGATAATTTTTAGTTATTTCTTTGATGTTTTCCATCCACGTTTATTTGCGTTGTTTATTCTTAATACTTTCAATTAACTGACCATTGATTGAATGATTTGATTCTTAAAGTTTTGGCACTCGAGCAAGAAAACTTTAGACGTGATTCTAAAATAACACAACCTAGATTTTATATGTTTCGAGAGAAAGTACAAACCACCCTTTGAAGCGATTCCACATAAGAACCATAAAACTTGATAATTCTTAGATTTTTAATTCGGAATACATGTATTGAAATTGAATTTTAGGAATAACTTTTACTCAACACTCGAGAGAGGGAGTAGAATTACATTAGGGTTCTTGCTTATAAACTTTGGAAAAATCAAATTGGAGATAATTAGAAAATTGAGAAGCATTGTTGATAGTTAGATGAAATCAAAACCTGGGCTCTTCTTAAATTGATTAATCCTTAAAACTTGCATTAAAATCATTAAGTTATTCAAAGTTTTACACTAGATTTAGATAAAAACATTGGTCTTATAAATTCAATCGTCTAAATAAAACAAGGGCTATTCTCATTATAGTACTTAGTGAGAATTTGATTTTCAATCCCCGTGGGTTCGACATCCTAATTTCACAGTTATATTTTAAAACTTGAGAACTGTATGCTTGTGATATAATCAGTATAGAAGACACGTAACAATGAACCAGAGAATGCTAATGATATATGTGAAATTATATGATTATCAGGCTAGTTCAGTTCCTCAGCTAATGTTGTGATTTTGGTGTAGCTTTTATATTCTATGAAATGCATAATTCAGATAAACTTGTTCTTTATCAGTTGAGCCTATCTTATTGGTTCATCTTTCTTGTAGGTTTTTAGAGCACTGGCTTATATCCATGGTAATATTGCAGTATGTCACAGAGACATTAAACCTCAAAATGTACTGGTAAGTTTATGAAATACTCGTGATATCAAAGTTCAACGACAGCCGCCTTCCCACTTTTCCTACTTCATGAAGAAGAGTTCCACAATCATTGATTACCATGTTAATGCTTGACTCACAGTTAAACCATATACTCATTAGATGAAACTGTACGACTTTGGAAGTGCGAAAGTCTTGTTTTGTGTCATTATTTTCTTTTCCCAATCAATATATTTGTTAACCTTCAAAATGAAGTCCACAAACCTAGATAGCTATGGGCAAAGTGAAAAGTGACGCGCAAGGAGAACGAAAAAATAGAAGGTTTGCCTAAAAATAATGAACATATTCTGTATCTAGCCTGGCTATAGGTTGTTAATAAAAGAGAGGATAGCCAACAAGGTACTACCGTTTCTCATTCTTCCAAATATCTAACTACCCTAAGGTTTGAAGGGAAATCTATAAATACCCCTTATTTAAAGACGAAAAAAATAGAATTTAAATATCTCTTTCTTAAATAGCTATTTCTCTTCTTGATCCTGTTTGAGCATCAAAACTATTGAGTTTAGGAAGTGAAAGGCATAGCTACGTGAGTAGGATTTGTTGATCTGATTTCTTTCATTAACAAATTGGCAACATCTGTGGGAAATACTTCAACAAAGTAAACCACGAAATCTTTTTATGTTTGCAAAAGTCTAAATTCTCTAAAAATTTGAAATCGTGAATCAAACTAAAGAGAAACTGGAGGAGATAGAGGTATCAAAGGTGGAAGTCAGAGAATGTAACGACTGTCTACTAGTGAGGGATATCAATTCTAAAAGACAAGGGAGGAAACTCCAATAGAAGCACAAGCATGTATTTCTCCCACACAGCATCGCCGCTTGGGAAAGAAAATGTCTACTATTTAAACTATTCAAGAAATCCCTAAAAGCCTAAAAGCACTAACAATGGAGAACGCTTCTCTGTAAGCAAAAATGGAAAACACAAAGGCAATCACACTAGAAAATTTGAAGAGAACAAAACTAATATTTTCAATATTTATTATACGATGACACCACAGTGCACGCGTAAAAAACTTGCGACAATATGTTGCAAAGGTCGCTGAAGTGGCATCGCAGGAATAGGCCTGTGAAGGAGAGGTTTTCGAAGGAGATCACATCTTAGGATCGGATGAATAGTTCCTTAATGGCCGATGGGTTGAAAGTCTTTTCCATACCTTATATAATACTTCTCAAGAATAGGAATATAATGATCTACCTACTAGGTCGTATGAATTGGATGACAATGATGAATACCTCTCATTTGATAGCCCAAAAAATAACTAACCAAGAGGGCGGTGAATTGGTTTTTAAAATATTTTCGAAGAATTAAACTAAATTCAACCAAGTAAGGTTTAAATAAACTAATTCAAATAATAAGCACAAATATAAAAGTGAAAAGAAAAAGGGAGAGAAGATGTAAACAATGTAATTGTGGAGGTTCGATTCAAAGCAAAGATTTACGTCCTCCGTTATCAAACTCTGCGACATGAGAAAGACCTATTCACTATGTTGATTGACTCTTTGTGCAATCACACTCTTTACAATAC